>VUQR01010680.1:0-12143 GCA_015108515.1 Hemichromis elongatus | reverse complement strand
AAATAAATAGCAGGAAAAGGAAGAAGGAAGAACGTGTGCAAAAACAGGTGTATCAGAGACTGTGTTAAGTGGATGAAATGTACAGGGAGATGGCCACAGGCAGGAATGATTTCCTGTGTCTTCAGTGTCGTTCAAACAACCACTTGGTACAGTCTAAGTATGCAGAAGAGCGTCTCTGAATGCAAAATGCATCCAGCCTTGAAGCACAAGGGCTGCAGTAGCAGAAGACCACACCAGGTCCCACTCCTGTCTAAGCTAAGAACAGTAAACCTTGCAACTGCAAACAAAAATTGGACAACCGATTATTGATAAGTGTGTTTAGTCTCAAATTCTGCTGCAACATTTAGGTGGTCAGGATCTGCTGTAAACGGGAAAGCATGCATCTACACTGCCCAGAATTAACAGGCTGCTGGTGGTGGTATAATGCTGTGGTGGAGATTTTCTTGGCACACTTTGGGCTCCTTATTACCTACCGAGCAATATTTAAACGCCCTTGCCTACCTGAATATTGTTGTTTACCATGTCTATCCCTTTATAATCACAGTGTACCCATCTTCTGATGGCTTCTTCCAGTAGGCTGAAATGCCATGTCATAAAACTCAAATTATCTTAATCTGGTTTCCAGAACATAATAATGAGTTCACTTTACTCAAATGGCCTCCACAGTCACCAGATCTCAATCCAACAGAGCACCTTTGGGATGTGATGGAACAGGAAATTCACGGATCACGGATGTGGAGCCAACAAATTTGCACCAACTGTGTGTGTGTGGCTATCATCTTGATCTTGATCCACTGAAATCCAAGTAACCAGAGAGTAAACACACACACATACTTTCCCTAGCCCCTTACCCTAACCCTAACCATCAAAAATGAATGCCTAACCCTGACCCTTACGCTTAACCTAACCATAAAGTAATTGTAACCCTGACACTAAAACCACATTTTGAGTCTCAAAAATGCCTTCAAACTCGTGGGGACCGGGATTTTGGTCCCCACAGGGGCTGTCGGTCCCCACGAGAATAGTAAACTTCCAATTTTTGGTCCCCATGAAGATGTTAATACCCGTACACACACACACACACCATAGCAACAAAATGTCATAATAGTCTGTGGATCTCCACTATTGGGTGGTTAAGGTTACATTTCCTGGTTAGGAAAATGCATTAGCAGCATTTTAAGTATGTGTGCATTTTAGAATTAGGATGATGAGGTCTGTTGAGTTATGAGTATTAATTTACTGGCAATTATAATATCCTTGAGGTGCACCTGTTTTTTGCCAGCATGTGAGAGTTTGTGATAAGAAAATGAAAATTAGAAAGTGTGAATTAACCTTGACTGTATTTTCACGCATGCATGTATTAAAAACACACAGAGAGACATATTGTTGTGCATCACTGTGTTCATGAAGGTCAAAATTGTTCCATATACTGTACACGCTACTCGCTCCGTGTGCGTGTCAGTCAATGAGAATGGATGAAATGAAAAATAAGAGTTAGAATTATTGAATAACCATTCAGAGAGATTGAAAGCAGCTATTCTGCCTGGCACGTCTGTAATCATTAAATGCTGTTTGGGAAGTGACCGTAAGCACTTCAAACCACCTACGTGTTTCACAATCAGAATAAAAATGAATAAAAGATTAGAATTTTAAGTGCCTAGATTTGGAATTTAAAATAAGTTGAGCCGTAGAACAAAGCCCCCAAAAAAGGACCAAATAGAGTTTGTGGTGACTCCTGTTGCCCCTCCTCATACTTCAGGCCACTTGTGGAGGTGGATTTGAAAATCTGCTGTCAGTTTGCTCAGTGTGTCTGTCTTTAAGAATGAGACGGAGGAGCAGGTGCAAACACATTTTCAATCTCAAGTTGTCTCCTTAATATTTTAGTCTTTCTTCAGATGTATGTGAGGGACAGATTTTTTTCTCCCACCCTCCACTTCTGCATGATTTCCATCCATTATGGCCTCATCCCGCAGAAACTCTGATCACAACAGGCTGCAACACTGTTTTGTGTTTCCCCCCAAGCAAAACACATGCAGTCCTTTAGTCATCAAAAGCTTTGCAAATATGGTTCTTTTCCTGTTTATTGCAGCATGATATGACAATGTGAGCATGAAAGATAGCATTTAACATTTAAAAAGTAATATAAAATAAAATAAATTAAAAAATATATATAAAACAAAGACAATCAGTATCAGTTTGAGGCAGAGAAAGCTAAAAGCAGATAAAAAATATTATAGATCTTGGCCTGTTTCTTCTGATATACATAGTTACTATGTTCAATAGCAGCAGTTATAAAAACCAGATGCAGTTTTTGTTGGCCCCTGCCATCTTTCATCTCACTGGCAATTGAATAACACTAGAACAAAGCCTCCCTGCGTTGCAACTTGTTTCCTTGACTCTGTCCTGACCTCTGAAGCATTTGCTATGCACTACTTTTACTCTGAGCCCAACTTTGACCTTCCCCGACTTCTTGCTCACCTTAAAGGACACCAGAAAATCCCCTTTCAGTGACCAGCCTGGTGAGATGATGTTTCCAAGACCTGAGCCTTCATTTGAATAATTTGGCAAAACACATTTGTGCATTTGTTGTCTTGTTTGCTTATTTTTTAATGTATTTTTTTCATATTGCTCTTTTTGCTTTTACCTTTTACATGTTTATTAATATGCTGACATTTTGCAATTTTGCATTCTTTTATCCTGTTGTTTTAACCCTATCTCTACTTTGAATTTATTTAGTCTTCTTTTGTTTGGCTTCAATATTTTCTGCTGTAATTTACAATCTGAGCGTTCTCCTTTTGCTTTCCACTCAAAACACTTTGTAGACTGCTTTTAAAGGTTCTATCTAAATAAAGGTATTTTTTATTTTATTATAATTATTATTATTTAGCTATTTGTTTTCTGCTCTGTAAAAATTGTTATGATTGCTGAAAGTTTCTCATAAAATGAGACCTTGGTGTAGAAAGAGGGTCTCTGAATGGCTTCAGCTGGATTCTGCATTCACAGCAGGCACTGAAGGATTTAAAATCATCATGAACTTTGGAAGTCTCCCAAGGAAACATGACAGCGCTGCAGGAAATGCAGACTAAATCCATCCTAGGAATATGAAATTGGATGCATTTGTGATTTCATGTGGAGCTGTCCAGGCTTTTCTCAACTTTTTGCCTTTCTCTCCTACCTGATCTTTCCCACTGTTTATTTGACCTTTACATTCATTTAAAAATGTTTTGGTAGGTTTTAGACTCTATCCTTTTAAATTTTCCCAAGTTTTACTCAACTAACAGCAATATACGGGAGCAGTTTGCAGAATAAATGGAATTAAAAAACAAATGTTAAAAGAATTTTTATCTGGTAAATGAATGTATTCCAGGAAAGGCACACGCAGAGTTTGTATAAAGGACACATAGAAGGCTTCCCAGACATGGATTAAGTCGAGTCCCACACCAAAAGAAAAATTCCTTGAATAAAGTTTATGTCTGGTACTGGGCTTAAAGTCTGGGAACCTGAGTAGTCTGGTTTAAAAAAATAAACGGGTGTAAATTTGTAACAGACAGCAAGTAGACAGGTGTTAAGTGGGACAACTCTTTATACCATAGAACCTCAGCAGGGGATAAACACATACACACACACACACACATACTCTCATGACAGAGTAGCACAAAGCTTTCCCTAATTCAGTGTTCGGTGTCAGCGTAGTAATCCAGCTGTATCTTTTCTTCATGTCATTTATTTTTTTCCCTCTTGAAACTGCAGCTTTTATTTTATCCTTTGATTCTGAGAAAAAAAAAAAAATCTAATGATGCACAGGAGAGTAAGGTAGCAGCTATAGAAGAGATCTTATGTTTAATTGGAGGCCAGCAGGTGTCCTTATGCTTGCAAAAGCACATGGATTAATTGCTGTTCAGTATCTGGCAACCTGAGTCCCTCTTCTCTCATCTCTCATTTTGTTCTGCCTTTCCCCCGTTTTTCTTAAACGTTTAATCTCTCACATTTTTCTTCTTTTATTGTGTCCATATGGGCAAGATTAACTTTTCCTAAAGCAATAGCCACCAGTGAAGGTAGATGAAGGTAAAGGAGACGTAGATTTATTGCTTCTTCGTTTGAGTAGCAGACCTTGAAGGCTCTGACATAGGCTGTGTCTAAAAGGAGCTACACTCAAAATACGATTTCAGAATAAAATGTTTGCAGCAAAACTACAGCTACATACATGTTACACAAATGCAAACAAACACACATATATGCAGGAGACATATGGATATGTCTCTGTGTGTGACTGTTATTGTTATTGTATTTCTAGCTTGCAGTGAATATGAATATAAAGTATATATCCTTGAAGAAAAATCATCAAGAGACACCAAACAGCTCTGTACCAGCACCTGTTTGATTAACTTTGAATTATTTATTGTTGTAGTGTTGGTGATCCTGAGACTTTTTCTGTATGGTCATTGTTATGTTCCCTTATAACTTAACTGGTAAATAACAATACCGTCTTTGTGGGAAGTAACTTACTTTATTAAACATGGTGTGTAAAAGGGCACAGGCATATCAATCTGCACACACACTACATTTGGTGTTTTCTTGCTTACAACAAAAAGTAGTACCACTAAACGATATATCGCTTTTACTAAATACGTAACAGTCATGTCAACTTGGGTACTTGATATCTAATGAGCGAATCACGTGGCAGAAACCCAGTGTGTTTAGGCTTGTAGAAACAATTAAGATGACCTGCAGAAGTCCAAACTGAGCACAGAAAAGAAAGGTCACAGTCACTGCTGTCAAATAGGCTGGTTTATGTAATTCAGAAACTACTAATCTACTCGGATATTTAGTAGTAATTCAAATAGCTACTCACTGGAAACAAAGTGTGCAGAAGAGCCTCTCGAAAGGCACATCACATTAGACTTGAAGCAGAAGGGCTACAGCAGCAGAAGACCACATCAGGTACCAATCTTGTCAGTTAAGAAAAGGAAACTGAGGCTACTAATTCAGACTTGCCAAAACTGGACAAAGGAAGACTAAAAAGACATTGCCTGTCCTAATGAGTCTCAATTTCTGCTGTGGCAATTGGTTGATAGGGTCAGAATTTGTTGTAAACAATGATGGTGGTGGAGTAATGGTGTGGAGGAGATTTTCTTGGCACACTTTTGGCACAATTTACCAAATAAGCACCATTAATATGCTGCAGTTTACCTGACTGTAGTTGTTGAACATGTCCATCTCTTTTTGACTACAGTGTAGCCATCAGAAGATAACTTGTGGGTTTCTTGAAAATGACAGTAAGTTCACTGTATCCATATGGCCTCCTGTGACATGAAAAATTAAGGCCCATCTGAAGCCGAAAGAGGATCCAACCGGAAACTAATAATGTGCAACTAATGAAATGGCCAATGATTGGGCAAAGGGCAAAAGTAGCATGAGGTTTTTATGGAGATACAACACTATCTTCCAAAGGGAGGGTGAAGTATGCAGCCATGACTGAAGTAATATCAAATTGTGACTGGACAGACAGACTAGGTAGCGGTCATTCATAAGTGAGCTCAGGCTCTGAGGAGGTGGCATTTTTTTTTTTTTTAATCTCGTGGGCTTTTTTTCCTCGAACAAGACCGACTTTTATGTGTGCTGGTTTTTACAGAGTGTCCTGACTTTTTTGGAAATGGGGTTTTATGTAAATGGAAAAAGTTTTTATAGAAATCCTGACCTCATTGTGTCACCATCACTTCTGAAACTGAACCTACACTTTTGTGCATGCACATGAGAAAGAATTCTGTATGGCATTCATGGGCAAAATTCAGCCTTGTGCGCATGATTTAAAAATAAATTTTTTCGATTTGGTGCATTTTATTGCATAGCTTAAATAACTATCATTGTTTTTACTTGTGTGTGTGGCTAAAAGTGCATTTTCTCTGGCTCTGCATGGTCCTGTTCTTGCCGTTGGTTCAATATCTTAGCTGGTGACATGGAAGGGCTTGAAAGGAAAGGGAGGATAGTGTAAAGGAGTGAGAGAGAGTAGGAAGGTGAAGGAGATGAGAAAGATTAGGGATTGATTATCGATCGCTGTGGAATTGGGAAAGATAGAGGAACATAGCCTATTTTGCTTTTGTTAACGTTTTTCTTTTTTTCCCCCAGTGTCGTTCATCGACTTAAATTGGTGGAAAAGAAGAGCTGCACAAAAGTGTCATGCCTTCGTGTCCAAACAAAACACCAAAGGGTTGGAGTGAGGTTGAAAGAACAAAAAGAAGGAATGAAGAGTGGACGGAGGAAAGGAAAAGCGCAAGCAGATGTGAACGTACGTGGTATTTATTGTTAAACAGAACAAATGAGCATGAAGAAACGACCTTGCAGTTTTCTATTCCCAAATCAAACAAGCACTCATTAAAACCTCACCATCCCCCAGTCATATCTCAAATCAGTTCCACAATTTCATTTCATGGAAACACACATTTCACCCCCAAGACAGTAACCAAACATAATACTAAGGTTCATTTCCATTCAAATAACACAAATCTTATCAGTGATCACAGCAAATGTAGTTCACAGATTTCTCTGTCTATCAGCATTTGTCAGTTTAAGTGTGTGTGTGTGTATGTGTGTGTGTGTGTGTTTTACATGCATGCATGTCAATAGAAGTCCAGACTCAATTATTCCATTAAGGAGGCAGTGCAGAGTAGCATGCAGTGACTAAAACAACAGCCTCTTTCTCAACCACAGGTCTGCTTTAAACACAGTGCAGTCAATAATCCATTTCCTGTTTATAGCCAGAATGTGTTCTCGTCAGTATGTGCGTGCAAGTTGTGTGTGTGTGCATTTGTATCTTTCTAAACAATGGGGTGTTCCTATTCTTTGGCTGAATTTGCGCCTTTCCCCAAGACTAGTCTTCTTGAGCTGTGGGGAATATAAATCCTTGTCAGCCCTTGTAAGTTTTGTGTGTGCTTGTGTGATGGTCAGTGTGACTGTGTGGTTCTGTTGTTTTGGACAGAGAAAATGTGAGTGAGAGGGTGAAAAGAGCCATCCTTTTGTAACTCTGACTTGCACACGTATACCTCTTCTACGCTCATATACACATATACACGTACGATTGGACGCATATGCATATGTTTCTTTCTGTGACTGGCATGCTGAGTGCAGACTGCAGCAGAATGTTTTATTCTTTTGTGGGAGGATTTCACTCTAAATGAGTTGTCTTGGGACTTGAGACTGCTTAACACACACAGAAAAATGTACATTCACATGCACTTTTGTACCCTGTATCTTGTCAGGCCTATAAGTGGCATATTTACGTTATTTAACCTATCATCTCGGACAATTCTTTTTACCCTCTTACACTCTTCTCCTTTTGTAAACCAAATATTAGGGGGGAACATTTCCTAGGTACCACAGGCCAAAGGGCAAGGAACACCCTGGATGGGCTTAGGGTGTTCCTGATATTGTTGCACTTACTTATTTTCAGCAGATTTATCTGGCGTCCACCTGGTTTCTGAAGGTAAACTTATGCCAGCTAATGTTAGACCGGAGTTCCCTAAAAATCCCTCTGATAAAAAGATTGACTAAATTCTTACAAAGTGAATGCCTTTTTATTGCGCATCAGAATCCAACAGTATTTTATCCACTTCAAATATTGTGGATAAAATATCAAAACAGTACCTAATAGTGACTAACAGCAGCTAACAGAGGCTAACAGCAGCTAACAGAGGGAAAAACAGGAGCACTGGCAGAGAAGTTCATGAAATCTTCAAGAACTCATGTCAATATCGCTGTCAGGAGTCAGCTTCACTGGCTCCTTCACTTGTATTGGACTTTACAGTCTTCTATGGCGTAAATAGACATGGAAGCTTCTTATACAGCATATAGACTGCTGAGGTAAACAACCTACCCTGATACCCAGTGAAAGACTGAGCAGATCTGGAACAGAGCTCTCATGTTATTAATGTCTCTTTTACTTAAAATGAACATTTAAAATAATGTGATTACTCTTGAGAAGTAGGATATCAATATTTCCCTTGAAGATAAACAAAATGATTCACATTAATTTAACCTGGATTTGTCCATTTTAAAATATAACAGCTTTCAGTAGATGCATTCATTTCACACAGAGTTGAAAATTCTCAAGTTTGAATAAGTGTTACATCACAAAGATTTCTGGATAAACCTATATGCACAAAAGTACCTATTTTGATAAATAGCTTTTGGAAATCTGGGTGACGTTACCAGAAGCAGGTGATGAACAGCAGTGAGATCAGCCATATTCCCAGTGTGTGAAACTGTCCCCTAAATGTCACCTTGTGGTAATGCTGCCCAGAAGCTGAGTGATAAAACGTTGCTTTATGCAAACACAATTATGCACATACACCCTAAGTTTAACATTATATATTATAAAGAGTATATTGAAGCATGAAAGAGCACAAAGAAACAGCTGTTCTCAACAGAGTGGTTTATGTTTTGTTTTTTTCTCGCATTCTGTGTTTTGTCTTGTAGCACAAAACACAGGTACGCGCGTGTTAAATCACTCTTCTGCCTGTAAAACAAATACCTTCAGAATTTCATGCAATATGAACACAGCTATTCTTTCCTTTTGTTAATTAAGAAAAAATAGATATAGATTCACATAATTTTTAATCAAATACAACCTCCTAAAATCGACAGTTTCTACACAAAATAATTGCTAGTTCTGTGATAGTGACTTAACACAGACTCATTAACCGCAGTATTAAGTACAACTGTTCAACTGCTTGTCCATGCAAATATCTAATCAGCCAATCATATTGCAGTAACTCCCTTGCACTTAGGCAAGTAGACATGATCAGGGTGACCTGCTGAAGTTCAAAGTGAGCATCAGGCTGACGAGGAAAAACGATTAAAGTGACTTTGCATGCGGCATGATTGTTGGTGCCAGCTGGATTGGGATGTGTATTTCCGAAAATGCTGATCTATTGGGATTTTCCCACACGAGCATTCTAGGGTTTACAGAGAATGGTCCAAAAATATCCAGTGAGTTGCGTTTTCAGAGTTAAAATGCCAGAGGTAAGAGGAGAATAGCCAGACTGCTTAAAGCTGATAGGAAGGCAACACTGACTTAATTAACAGCTCATTACAACCAAGGTATGTAGAAGCACCTTGAAGCACATGGGCTACACCAGCAGGAGTCCATATCGAGTACTATTGGTATTAGCTAAGAACAGGAAACTGAGGCTACAATTAGCATAGGCTCAGAAAAATCGGATAACAGATGCTGGTCAAAGGAGTCCTGATTTTTTCTGCCACATTAACAAGGTACTGTCAGAATAATGACCTCAGTGCCTTCTAATGAATACTAGCCATAAGCCATGGTCCAAAGCTCAAATATGTTTAAACATAAACATAAAATTGAGCTCACTCCACACAGTTAACAGTCTTTTCCAATGCATTGAAACAGGAGTTTCAATTTAAGTTAATTCAGCATTTATTTATATAGTGCCAAATTACAACAGTCACTTCAAGGCACTTCATATAGTAATGCAAAGATGTCACAATAATAGAGAGGAAATCCCAATGTGGAGGAGAGCCAGATAATAATAATAATAATATCTAATGATTAAATGCAGAAAGGTGTGTAAACGTAAATATATGATGCTATCATGTGAATGTAGAGCCTGTTTCCAGCACAGTCTTGAATCTACACCAAGAGTTTAGTTAGTTCTGAAGTCAAAATACGCTCCAACCCGGTACCAGGAAGCTGTAACTAATGAAGTGGCCAGTGAGTGTATGTCTCAGCAGAGAAGGATCATTAATTATTTGGTAGTATTCAGGGCGCTCTCCGCCTTTTCAAATTATTATTTTACTATTCATACAAGTCAAGTGACTCCGTATAAAGCACAAGCAGCATGTACACGGGAATGTGTAGATCCCTGCTCTGGCATTATATGTACAATATATGTGAGGTACAGGGTGAGGATTAAAATGGGAGCGATCGCTCGCACCATTTCTCCTCTTTCAATCAATAACCTAGTGATTCTAATAGACATTGATTGCATCTGAATCCCAGATCCCAAGTCGCAAATGTGATTATAAAATGGCCAGTCCTGACACTTTATTGAAAACAATGAGGCTGCAAGGAGAAACAGGAGGAGGGAGGGAATAGGAGTGACTGGTTGGGAAGGATGGATTAATCTTCTGCTTGTCAGCTTGCTAAAGCATTCCTCTTCATCTACTTCTTTTTTTGTGTGCTTGTGTGCATGTATGTGTTTATGTACAAGGACATATGAATATTCTTGGCGAGAATGTGTGCACAGTGGAGTGCTGAACTGTTGAATATACCACAGGAGCATAGCTGTACCGTAAACCTTATCCCGTCTCATCGCAAAGTTGTAATGGACCAGTCAGTCTCTCTGACTCTAATCTCAGATATCTGCATAGGAATATAATTTACTTATTTATTTTTTAAAAAAGGGGATTACTCTGGTTTACATTTGTATTACAAACAGTACTGATTGCATTCAAGCTATAAGTCCACGCAAGAGCAAAAGAGCAACACATTAGTACCACAGACAAAAGGTGGAGATGTCACCCCTTGATCTGCTGAGTATGAGTTTAAAATCAGTAAATCAAAAATAGTTCTCATGTACTATCACTTCCCAAATTAAAATATTTGTCAGTCATTTTGAAAGAGGTCGTTTTTTTCTATGTAATCAGATCCATTTTGATTTCACAGTAGGGTAAGTGGGAGGCGGATTGACGGTTGCTCTGTGTTGACAACGTACAGTGGTGAACAAAATGCTGCAATCTGCAAATCAAAGCTACCCCCTTTGAGCACCACGACAGATGTTTAGTCTTCGTATATACTCAGAATTTGAGATGTGGCTAAACTGTATGTATATGCATTTACTCTTCGTCGGAGCCTCCTCCCCCTTTACGTGTAGCTGCTCCCCATTGTGAGATGATGTTTTGTTCCATTGGATACCAAGGATTTCTACATGTGCTTGTCTTCTGTCTGTGTAGGTGTATTAACCTCCTAAGACCCGAACTCTTCCATGGCATGCATTTTTAATTTCTCTTTGATATTTGGGCATATCGGGACCCGATGAATGTAAAAACAAAGAATTACCAGATTTTTTTTTTTTACCTAATTTTTGTTTCTGAGAACAATGAGATGCACATATGAATATATTTGTTTAAAATTTCGATAGAAAAGTGTCAGTATAATGTCCTCGTAAGTGGATATCAGCCCCTTGTAGAGCACAATTTAGTATTTTAGTCTAGACAACCCAAAATGTGATGTCCACATACATATGGACACCTGGTCCTAGGAGGCTATATATGTGCCTGCGTTTTTCTTAGTAGATGCCAGTGGAGGAAATACTGCCTGGTTTTCATATTTTTTCATGGTTTTGTGGCTTTTTTTTTCTCTATTATTTAAATAAATCCATTTGCAATGAAAATTAATGAAGCTGTTTTCGAACCCCTTATTTGTGACACGGCGTGAAACTGAAATATCAGTGAAATATTAGTTCTACCTTTTACAGATGCACCTCTTCTCCACCTGCAATTAAACCTGCAGATGGAGATGCATCTCTTCTCGACCTCCGAGTATAATTGCTTAAAATTCAAGTTGTTACTTCTTTTGAACTGTTGGATTTCAAACGAATGGTTTGGTAGGAAAGGCTCAGCTTTTATGTCCTAGCATACTCATTTGCTTTAACACTATTCACCAAAGGCTTACGCACTGTTTGAGTTTGTTTGTACTGAAATCTCATTGTGGAATGATCAGAGTGAATTTTCCCCTCTGACCTTAATATAGACACAGAGGCTTGCAATATACAATAATACTGTTTGTGTACCTGGTACTTTTCCTTCCAATTATTTATTTATTTTATCCCAGAAACATCACAGCAACGCTGAGCGGGATTATAAAGTAATACTACAACTACGGTACAAAAGATTCAATGACGGATTATCAGAAGCAGGATGGATCCATCGTGAACGCATTAAAGAGGATTTCTTCAGTGACTGTAACTGCATTTTCAAACAGCAAATGCTGCAACTTATGTATTAATTGAACGTTTTTAATAAAGATGATCTCCTTTTTATTGTTTGAAGCACAAGTCTGGGCATGTTTTGTTGTTGATTTTGTAAATCAAAGAAGCTTAGCTCCAAAAACAATCCAGTCCATC
>VUQR01010679.1:7946-42209 GCA_015108515.1 Hemichromis elongatus | reverse complement strand
GAGAATTAAAAAAAAAGAAAGAAAAAAAAAAAAAAAAAGCAAATTCAAATGAAACAAGACAAACAAACAAAAAATCAACTATTGAGTGTAAGCCTGTCTGAACAAAAAGGGTTAGAGGTTGTATTTGAATTTACGCAGACTTATACTATTATCTCAGTTCAGCAGGCAGCTCCTTCCAAAGAACAGGACCACAATAACTGAAAGCACCCTCAGCAGAGTGAGACTGATCCTGTCATCTCAGTCTGATGACCTGAGAGTTCTTAATAATAAACAGGGAGCAATTCAGACATTTAGTGTAGGACCTAACCATTCAGAGCTTTGTGAACTAATAGGATTAATTCTTTAAAGAATTTTAAAGCTAATTCTATATTGCACTGGGAGTCAGTGAAGTCACTTCAATACTGTGGTAATATGGTCAGATTTCTGCATACTATGATTGTTTATGACAGTATCAAGGGATCATGCAAAGTTTAAAGAGTAATGGACCGAGGGCAGTGCCTTGAGGAACCCCTGATTTAAGCTTTGGGCATGCAGATCTAAAACTGCTAACTAAACAAAAACTTCCACCCACCAGATATGATACGAACCAATCAAGCATCTGACCTGTTTAACCAGCTGTGTCATGAAGTAGCGTGGGATCATCTTGACAGAGGACAGAGCAAAAGGAAACCAACATCCAAAGAGCTTTTCTATGTCCTTGAAGAAGACTGGAGAACCATTCCTGAGGACTGTTTAGAGAAATTACCTAAAGAGTTCAGACTGTGTTGAAGACTGATGATAATCACACCAAATATTGACTTTCAAATGTTATGTTTTCACCTTATGTACTGTATTTTCACATATGACTCTACATGTTTCAACAAGACGCTGGACATCTTTCCCATTTTCTAACAAAACCTTAAGGAATGAAGGACAGCTCCAGACTTTTGCACAGTGCTTTATCTGTGTCATTCTGTTTATAAGAATCTGCACGACTCTTATAAACAGTGTCTTGTGCTCTGCCTCCAACACCAGGCAAGTGTGCATTCATGTAAATTAAGGGCATATCTACACTGGCAATGGTCTAGCAGCTCATTATTTTACTATCAATCCTTTGGCAAGAAAATGCATCAGTCAGGGGAGGTCAGCAGTGAAGCATCCAGATGTTCAGCAGCTCTAAACCTACATTTGAACCCAGGTGACCAGTCTATTACCTAACCTGCTTCAAAATGCAGCTGGGGAGACTCTGGGAAATTACTTGATTTGAGTTAAGCAGGAGGTACAAAAAGAATCGAGGGAAGAAAAAATAAATTGTGCTAGATGGATGTGTAAAAACTGAATGAAAACCAGTCCATCACAGAGGCTTTAAAATCCTGGTTTCCTTTACATTACATCATACTCCTGACCATGCTTAGAGGACTTAAATTAGGGTCTCTGAACCTGTAAGCACTAATAAAAGACAAAGATTTTAGCAAGGCAGTAAGCCTGTGACATAAAGTAGTGTAAAAAATCCCTGATAATAATAGATTTAACCATCCACATATTCTGTAGCTAACTAGTAATGCTTGTTACTTCTCTGTAGCTCTGGGCTTCCAAAGAGCAAGCAGACACACTGTAACCATTTTGTGTGTGGGATGTTTAAATCAACTGGTGAACCGTGAACTCATCCATTAACACATCATTTCCAGCATTGTGTGACTGGCTACAGTAGCGAGCAGGGATAAGCACGTATGATGCAGTGTGTTAATGGACCTCTGGATAGATGAATTCATATAGGAGAGATTTAAAATCTATGGCGTCCTAACACCACTGTAATCCTAATCCAGGAGCTAAGACCTCTGAAGTGCTACACCAAGTCTCGTCTACACTGAACACAATCCACAGGCTTTTACAGATTTAGAAACCAAAATCCTTCAACACCTACATCGTTAAAGTGAAATAAAAATGTTTTAGGTATCGATGTACTGTGTTATACTTTCAAACATCTGACTTAACGTAATGGCAGAACAACCTGTTAACCGTTTCTGCACAAGGTTCGCATAATCACACACAGCTTTACATCTTTATTTTACATGTTGGCTGAGTGTGGACTAGAAATAAAGGTAACAAAAACTAGAAAAAATGTTTTCTACCACATTGTTTTTTTCAGGTCACTGCTCTGGTTTGTATGAGTCAGTAGAGTGACGCAAACTACCATAAAAAATTTCTACATCCCTGTTTTAAACTTAATTAAACTAAATTAATTAATTATTTAATCCAAAGTAATCATAAATATTTTCTCATTAAGTATAAAACTCTACTATATTATTTTACTGAACACATAAACAGTTTTTGTAGAATATTAACATTTATAAATATTCTGCAAAAGTACACACATAAATTTCCCCCACCACTGGCACCCTAACTAGCCGTTCTAGACATTAACAATTTAAGAGTGTGGATTTTGCATGTTCTCCCTAGGTTTACGTGGCTTCCCTCCACAATTAGTGGGGTAAGGTTAATTGATCATTTTGAATTTCTTATAGGTGTGATGTTTCTGTTAGCCCTGCGATAGCGTGGTGACCTATCCAGGATGTACCCTGCTGCCAAAACGGAAGAGAAGGATGGATGGATGGATGGATGCAACAAACACAACTCTATGGTCAACCAGTATTTGATTTTTAAAACACTAGAAGACTTGAAACACTGGGTGGAAGACTCGTTCAGATTGTTCTTCTTTTGCTTTGTCTTGTTTTCTCCTCCAGTTTCAAATAAAACAACTGAGTATGAGTCAGACATATGCAGTGAGGCTGTTGTCTCAGTAGGTGTCATTGGTGTAGTCAGGTTACTTTATATTGGACCCCTGTGAGTCTAAGCATGTTTTCTCGATGTGCCAGTTTCCTTCCTGAAGTACTTTAATGGATTAAATGTTTGCCCTCTGTCCCCCTTTAACATGGAGGGAGGTAATACCCTTCACTTGGCATGGGGCTCATCGCTGACATTGAACAGCGTGCTGTGGAGTCGTGTCGACGCTTGATTTTTAGGTGGGTGAAATGGGTGAAACAAACATTATCCATTCTGTTGCACTTCCCTTCATTTTTTTTTTCACTTCCACATATGTATCTCAAAATTTCAACCTCAACCTCAATAAAGCAAAAACTAAGTTTTCAAACACTGGTAAGGTTTTACTCTTGCTTCTTGGAAACTAAAAAAAGAAAGAAAAAAAAGAAAGAGGAAAATCAAACAATTCTGAGAAGCGTTACAGGACTTGTGATCTTGTGTGTATCTCTTAGACAGCAGGCAAGATAACTACTGGACACAAACTATGAACTGTTTAAGGATAACTAGCATGCTATTACCAATACATGCCAACAGCCATATGTGGTATGTGTTAGAATGTCTTATCACTTCATTTGATCTTCTCCTGGTCTTGCCTCCCTCCTGACTGATGAAGTGGAAGGTGGCGGGTTCGGGTTCGCGGCGGACATATGTAGATGCATAAAGCAGTGCTTTGCTTTGGAAAGCAGATTCAGTAAAACCACTGAGTTAAGTAAAAAAACCCAGATGTTAGATGATGATGCTGATGATGTGATGGGGGCTTAGCAATGCATTATAGAGCCATGCATGCGCATCATCATCATTCAACGAAACAAACATTAATGTAGAGAGTAATGCAGACATATAAGTGCATGCAGACATATGCTCAAATTTTAAAAATAACCCTTTACGCCTTTGACTTTTTTAGCCTGGATTCTGGGAGATTTATAACTAATTAGCCTTTGAAAGATTCAGCAGCCAGTGTTATTCGGCAGCTACATGCTGATTACTAAACAGAAACCGTGACTAAGTCCTCTACTGTAATGTCCATACTTTAAACTAAAAAAAATTACATTATATCTAGATGTGAAAATTTGATATGAAAGTTTACGTATGCCAGACAATTTAAAATTTTACTATTCTTTAGATTTTTTAATGTCAGAAAACTTTCCGAAAATGCCGAAAATATTTCCTACTAGTCGTTTGATGACGTGAACTCAGGTCTAAATTATCCACAAACACACACACACACACACACACAAACACAATCGTTTACCCTTCATTAGATCATCTATTAACTGGAGGGAAAGAGCAATTGCTCTTTCTTTGCCCCCAAAACCTACCTCTGAAAAGCATTGCGATCCAAATATAAAATCCAAGCGAACACGGTTTCCAAAACTTGTGGCACCGCATGCTGGCACCGTCCAGTGAACTCCGCCGGCTGTGTCGGCTAGACGGGGACTCTGATCTGGCTCGGCGGTGGAATGAACACGAGGCTAGGGAAAACGAAGGGGACCGGGACCGTGTGAGAAATTTACGGAAAAAAAAGACTGACAGACAGGAGTGCGGAGTTCAGATTGGTGCGTTCACGCTGCTTCACTCTCCCTCACACACACACACACACGCTGCACAGTGCACCTCCTTCCCAGCCCAGCCTGAGTGCGCATCACAGGTAACACAACAGGATACAGTAAAGTGCTGTAATAGCCTCTGTCACGGGAGTGTGAGCACAAACGAGGCTGATGACTTGTTTGTAACCCAGTAATTGTGTGCTAACCCGGAAAACTAGCTCATGTCTGAATGTTAAAATCTACAACATGCTAACAAGACACTGACTTACATTAGTGTCTACTTAAACTCAACTAATCTCATCAAATAAATGCGCGTGTTCGTGCCGCCCACTTATATTGCTCATCTGCTGGGGATGATAATGTTAGTGTTTGACCTCAGGGAATGATGTAACGAAACTCTGAATGTAATGTCCCCTGAAGTGATGGAAACAGGACCGTGTGTGTGCTGCCCCAGTCACGCCTGTATGCAGTGCAGTCTATTACAGTAAACAGTAGAATTAAACAGAGACTTCTTTAGATGTTCATGAAAAAAACGCATCTTTCTTGAAGAGAGTAAGGTATGAAGATTGATTCCAGTTGTACACTGTTACATAAAGTACAGATCTAAAGGTAAACACGGAGTATGTAACCCTAAGTAAAACGCCAAACGATATGTGCTCTGGCAGAGTAAACAAACGTGTTCATTAGTGAACTTAGGATAAGGTTATCAGCTGGTAGCCGTATTGCACTATTAGGTGTAATACAAGGCGTATCAATACTCTTATCTACCTCACAAAAACAAGCTGCTTAAGCACAGGAGTAGCTCCTGCAAGATTTAAACCAGTCTGATTCATCCAATCAGTCAAATCACTGCATGCTTGATTTTATGCATAGCCTTTTATAATCAACTAGTAAATCTGGTAGTTGCCCAGTGACTGATATATATGTATATCCTCTTTCTTTTGCTATGGCATCCAACTGTGAGCACATTTGGTTGAGCATGCACCACTCCAACCCCTGGGCAACTACTTTCAACGATAAGGCTGTTGCATAGGTAGTCTAGTGGGAGGGAACCTGTCTCCAAACAGTCTGAGTCAGACCAAGTGCAATGAGACTATTCTGAGACCTGCTGGTGAATTTCCTGAAATAATCACTGTCCAATTTTAACACAGGAAACGTGTTGCAATTAAATCAAACCTGATCCCTTTCTTCAAAGCAACCACTTCAACAGCAGCAAGATGGTTGCAATAATTTATTTCTAAATGTAACTGTAGCATAAGGTGAAAGATTTGCTAAGTTGTACCCAGAGGCCAAATACCAAATAAATAAATTTGTCATTTGTCTGTTTTATTATCTCACTGTTTGTCCTGGACAGGAAAACCTACTCTGGCCCAAGAAGCAGGTACAGATCACCAGTGCGTACCCTCCATCTCCCACAGCTGTAGATCATCATTTATTGAAGTGCCACGCATCACACTGCAATTTCCCCTTTCCCGGCTTTACAAAGAGGTTCATCAACTGCATTTTTGTCATATTTGTCTCCTTTTTGTGCCAGACTGGCTTATAATCAAATGACCTATTTATTCCAGTCCATAAATAATTTCAGTCGGAAATAGAATCCAACAGGCAATGAGGGGGAACATTGCATATTTCTCCAAATGTTCTTGCCGCCGTTGCTCCCTGTCTCTTTCTCTCTTCTTCTTCTTCTTCTTCTTCTGTCAATGGAACAGGGGTGTATTATCTAAGAAGCAGCCCTGCGCCATTGGTATTAGTTATTTTTCATACCCCACATGGAGCTCCATCTGACGAGATTTATGCTGTCAGATCTGATTTGGTACAGGATCCCATATCTGTTCAATAAGTGGCCCCGGAAGCCACAGTGGGCTCTGTGAAACCTCTGATCCCAGCTTCATCCTTTCAAATAATCTCACTGTAAAAGAAAAAAAAAAACATCTGGGGAGTGTGAAAGAAGTAAGAGTAAACAGATCACACACAGTGACACACCATGTCACAAAGCTTGAATCATCCCAAACTGGTTTCTTGAACAAGAATACGAGTTCACTGTAATCAAATGCCTTCCAAAATCACCAGAACTCAATCCAATAGAGCTCCTTTGTGATCTGGTGTTTTGGAGATATGCATCATTGATATGCAGCTGATAAATCAGCAGCAAATTGTTCGAATTGCCATCAATTCAATATGAACCAAAATCTCTGGAGGAATGTTTCCAGAAACTTGTTTAATCTGTGCAACAAAGAATTAAGGCAGTTCTGAAGGCAAAAAGGAGTCCAAACCTTTACTAAGGTGCATCTAACAAAGTGCTTGTTGAGTGTAAATATTATGTACATAGTTATGCATGCAGTACTGTCTGTGTGTGTTTGTGTTTATTAAGTGATTCTGTAACTTTCTTGCGCCATGAGTATTTTCTTTTTACTTTCTGTTTTTCTTTCCAGTGTTTTGTGTCCTCCTACACTCTGTATAGCTTCTTGCCCCCAGGGGTGGAGGTTGCTAGCACTTAACAATGCACATTACAACTGCACAAACACACAATTTTTTAAAAACATCTCTATACACTTCTCTATCTCTGCAGTATCACACACACTCGTTCAGTTATCTTAGTGAGGACATTTATTGACATAATGCACTCTCTAGCCCCTTACCCTAACCCTTACCATTAAAAGTGAATGCCTAACCCTGACCCTTACCCTAAACCTAACCATACCCTAATTGTAAACCTGACACTAACACCACATTTTGAGCCTCAAAAATCCCTTCAAATGTCTTCAAACTTGTGAGGACCTGTGTGCGTGTCCTCACAAGTGACTGTTGGTCCTCACAAAGATGACTAAACCGGAGCACACACATGCACACTTTCAGACAATAAGTTACCTTTGCACAACACACAGTATTTTGCACATTTCCATTGCACTGTCTTGTGTCTGTGTCATCCTGTTCTGTCTTGTCTTGTTTCGTTTTTGTTTTGTTTTTTTGCAATTTTTGCACATTGCACTTTATGTAGTCCTGTGTTGATTGTCTGTTATATTTCATAAGTAGCACCAGGGTCTCAGAGGAACATTGTCTCGTTTCACTCTCTACTGTGCCTGTTAATAAGGAGGTTTAAAGGACGGTGGCAGTTGTTATCACCATGGCCTCATCCGGTCAGATTGTAAATAAAACAGTCTGTCGCAGTATCTCGGTTTATTGAAAAGAATCAGTAGTAACTCAACTTAAAAGACACACATGGACTGCTGACTCTCAGCTGCCGCACCATGTGGGAGTAAAAAGAGTAACCTGTTAGTGAGTGCAGTCCTCATATAATGTGTGACAGGTGAGTGCAATTAAGGGCAAACTCCAAAGCCAATCAAAGGTGAGAAAGGGAAACAAGGGAAGTGTGGTGAGGTGAGTGAGAGTGATGAGAGGTGAAACAGTACCACTGTACAGTACATTGTTGAAATGACAAAAAAATCTACTTTACTTGACTTAATTTCTTAAAATCTAAGCAGCTGATTATACTCTGGACTCTTTCACCCAATTACAACAGTCCTTAGTCCGTTTTCAGGCACACAGTACAGATTTTCCACCCTTAAGGACGTGTACAGGTGTAATCCCAACACTCTTTTTAGCAAACGTATTTAATATGAATAAACATGAAAGATGCCACAGTGCAATTCTTGTAGATTTAGTTTATGTTTCACCATTATAAGATGATTGTGAGCGTCAGTGCTGAGGTTTAAAATCTCTCCAGTCAAGGAGGAACAAGAGAAAACGATAAGCACAGAAAGGACTGTGAAGACTGTAGGGAGCTGTGAGTTATCTTTTTTTTATATAAATGGAAACATCTGTCTAATTACTTAATGTTATGACATTACTGTTATTGCTTTACTTCACGTCTTTGCCTTTTCTTCTCTTCAAATCTCTATTGTATTTTTTTACTATATGAAACAAACTTAGCACACATCATTACTGACAATCACACATCACAGTAACACCAAAAGCTGATAGTCGGAGAAAATAATCACAGATTTGTCACTATCTCAATATTCTCTCAATGATGAGCAAGTATGCATGAAATTTTCAGCATATTTTGTCAAACATCCATCTTGTCCTTTACCCTTTTTCTAACCTAAATATTTGAAATATTCCCCATAGTCCCAGCAGGGTGCATATGTGTGCATGTGCATGATAGAATGAGGTCAGATGAGCTTTATTTTGTATCTAAATCACTACCTTTGATGTGGGAGGTGTGCATGCCTATGTGTGCACACATTAGTGAACTGCATTGTGTCATTTATAATCTTTTCAGAAGTGTGTGCATCTGAAATGTTTTCAACCACAAAAAAAAGAAAAAGTATATTATATTTTTTCTTTTAAATATATTAAAAAATATATATTAAATATATTAGCTATATTAAAAACAGCAGTTAATATGCCTCTTTTCTGCTCTCCAGTACGTGCTGGTTTGAGGTATGTGTGAATAGCTCGCCAACGTGATAAAGATCATCTTGGTCCGCTCAAAACAGCTCATCCCTTTTTGTCTTGCTTGCTGCCAGCTTGCTATTTGTCTCTGTTAAAATGTTCTGGTGGTGACAGTTTATTATGGGACGTGACAGAAAGGTCAGACCTCTCATACACACTTAGTAGTTTACTGTAGAAAAAGGTCAGCAGTGCGTCAAGGGTGAGGGACAGACAGAGCATGTCAGACAAACCCAAACAAAAAGAGCTAAAAGGTTTTGTGCATTGTGTGGGGGTGAGTGAAAATGTAATGCAATTAAATAAAAACAAATAAAAAGTTATACAATTACGCACAAAATACTGTCAAATGTGTATGAACCGATCATCAGAGATTCTTAGGTTCATAAATAGTTTAAAATATTTTAGATATTATCTCTTTGAATTAACCGTTACCCTCAATTCAGCTTTTATATAGTCGTTTTCATGTGGCCGCATTAGCATTTGAGCAAGATTGTAGGCCTAAATATTACATCACACAAAGAAATTCACTGGTAGGCTCCTCCTCGTAGTTAAAAGGATGAGACCTAATGCAGCACCTCAACAAGTAAAAACGAAAATTAATCCACCTGGGACCTGCTTTTTGAAGTCTGAGCTGATTCAAAAGCAAGCTTTAAATTACCTTCCCTCAGAAAATGCTGGTTTATGTGTTAATATTTCCTTTTCATTAAATCCATCAAATAAGTTGGAGTTTTTGTTTCTTAATTAATGTGCTTCATTTTTTTCAGTTTTACTCCTGATTTTATGTTAATAGTTTACTCCACCAGCATCTGGCCACATTTATGTTTGTTTTGTTTTATTATTTAAGTTGGGTGGGGGGGTTCGTTCACAGTGCATTTTCTTATACTTATTTTCCTAATCTACCAACACAGGTTACAAAAATGTTTTTGGGAAAATGGGCAATTTTTTGCTAATTGTGTCACAAAATGAGTAAATGGTACACAAAGAGTAAGCGTTCTAACAGAAAGTCAGTGTGGATAGGACTACACCTAGTGGGAGAAATGTAGATGTACACATACACAAACTTTAATCCAAGACTATAAAAATAGGTCATGTGCTCAATAATATATGGTTATTTATATAACATAAAACATGAGGAATTTAGTAATACCACTTAAAACAGAAAAGAATATCTATTGCAATATAATGCAACAAAAGTTCAAAGTAACATGAGTGGAGAATCCTTTTGTGGAAAAAGTTGATGCAATAATGCCTTCAAAGTTCAACATAACTTTTTTAAAAGTTTTTTTTTTAAGCCAAAAAGCAAAGAATGGTTATGTCTAGAAAACTGCATTTGTAAGCATCTTTTCTTCACTAATTGTAATCTATTTAAACAAAACACATCCTACAGGATAGACGTTTTATTGGCGGTCATAACCTAAAAAATACAGCCAGGAACATCTCTATGCTGAATCTCACAGCCTGGCTTGTGTGGGAGAAGGCCTGCTGTTTGGTCTGCTGGCAACAGATAAATGTAAATGTTGACGCAGAGTGACTGACCTGGCCTCATGTTTGAGTTCTTTCATTCCCTTCTGGTTTCTGGTATTAAAGAAAAAAAATCTATGAAGGAAAGTCTTGTTCACTTTTCATGATGGATTCTGAGCTGAAACCGAAACATTCACACATTCAGACGAATGACTCCTCTGCAGGTAAATCTCCCTTTCTATCACGTTTTCATGAAACTTTACTGTATTTACGTCTGACAGCTCAAGCAGTCATATTTCTCTCTTTCTTCTAAAACATTTTCTTTACTCAAAATTCCACAGACATGAAGTTTGCGATCCTGTTGGCTGTTTTAAATGGTAAGTTTTATCCTCTGTTGTTTTGCAAGTATATGCGCTGGTGTTGTAGATTTAAAGTCATGAAACATACTCTTGAAGATTATAGTTTTAAAAACGTAAACATGCAGTGTGAAATATTGCGTGTGAACTAAACAATGTGTTTTCATTTTGTTTGGGTTTTTTTTGGGGGGGGTTACCATTGAAAAAGTAGAAGAAAAAGATCCACTAGACCTTCTTAACATCCAGGATTCGCCCATGATGCCCATATATATCTATTTGGTTAGGATTTTTTTTTACATAAATGCACCCACAAGTATTATTATGTCCATCTATGCTAATGTTTTTAGGGGTTTTTGCTGCCCCTTTCCTGAAGGAAGAGGAGGCTAAGCGATTCATTAGGCTGAAGAGACAGGCAGGTTATTGGGATCCACACCATTCTCAGAACCAGTGGGGTTACACCGTTCAGGAGCAGGTAAATGTCAGTGAAGTGCTCTAAGCATATAGAGTGAGTCACTTTGAGAATCATTTCATGTAATGGTTTATTCATTAGGCTAATGAGTACTGGACAGCCATTCGAACAGACGCGCAGTATTACATGGACATGAGCAACCTGATGTTTGACCGCTCTGTGGCCACGTGAGTGACGTAACTGTTTATCGCTATTAAATGAAATTTTTCAGTGTCACATTTCTCCAACTTAACCGAGGTAATGGATTATCATTTGATATGTGTGTTCATCAAGTACATTACTTACATAAAGTACTATAACTTGCTTTTAATACAGTTATGATACTTTTGATCACACAACCTTAAAGCCAATATTCATTATATATATTTTGTATCATTTTATTTTACTTTGCAGCGAAAACAACAGGATGTATATGGAGATGCTGCGCAATGCACGCGCCCACCTGGACAGCCTGACTGGTCGTAATGGGTAGAAAAGAAGAAGAAGAAGACTGAGGCCAAAAATAAAAATGAAAACATTTAATAAAAGGTGAATTACAAAAGTACTTGATATGGGATGTTTTGGAATATGGTCTCCATTCAGAGCCTCAATATTTAACTAGATTTAGCGATCAAACACCCTACCTGACATGAATGCAACATTCGGACAGAAAGTCTTAGACTCGCATTAATTGGCCAGGTTTTTTACTCAAGTTAAGCCTCTCATTGCTTACAAAATGTGTCGATTATTTCCTATGTTAAAATAGGAAAAAATGTTGTTTTCAGCAATTGTGTCAAATTTATTGTAGAAAAATTATATAAGCATTTCATTAAATAAAATCAAAGTGAACTGAACTAAACATTTTGATTCTTATTTTTTTAAATTGTTTATTTATGGAAATAAAATGATTTTATGCTATTAATTAAAACGTATTTAGCAGTAATCAAGGAATCACACAAAAGGCGATTCCTCAGATTTACCACCAGGTGGGGCTGCCAGATGCAGATTTTACTTCCCAGATTTCAGCTAAAAAACTACATCATTCAAATGTTCCTGTTTGGGGGGATATGTTACACCATTGGTGGCATTGCAGTGACTTAAATGTTTGCACATGATGAGCAAATAATTTTTTTTTTGCTGAAATCTAAGCGAGTCTAAAAACAGCATTATCTCAAACCGGCTTGTGTGTGTAAACCAGCTTTATTGGTTTGATTAGGTGCATCGAAACAATAAAAACAATGAACTTTCCTGGGTTGTTTTCATTAATCTAGTACACTTTGTTACTTTAAATGTATTCTTTATCTGCTGTGAGATAAATTTATCTGATGAGGATGACACAAATGGCAAATCAGTAAATGCTACTGAAATAGAACAGCACAATTATTAAGCATCAGTGCGGTGATACTCAACATGCAGCTCGAGGGCCAAATCAGGGCCATTATTTTTATATTTATCTCTGATATGGAAGTCAGTCCTCACACCAAGTTAATTTATGTATTAAATACTTTTTTTCCAGGTTTATTTATTCCTTGACACATAAAAAAAAACTCAGAGAAGAGTAAGTTAAGTATTTTTCCTTTAATACATTTTTCCCCTAATGTGTGTAATCAAAAGTCAAACATTTCATAAGTGCAAGGTGGTGAGATCTCTGTTTAAGGTAGTTTGAAGACTGTTGGTACCTCTACAGAAATTATCTATTTATTTTATATTTACTAGCTACAGCTACAGGTAAGGGATGGTTGGTAGTGACAGAAAACCTTTCTATGCAGAACGTACTGTTGAATAATAGCTGTAACAATGCCCTCTTAGATGTTTCATTTAAACAAGTTTCCCAGAGTGGAAATTTGTTTTGAATTTGAAAACAAAAAGCAATTCAAGAAAAGAATATTGAATTAAATATGATGTTGGTTAAAAACATAAAAAATAAGGCAATTATTGGATTTTACTAATCTAGTACACTGATAGCTAACTACAGTTTGGTGTGGAGTTGATGAAGTTTTTTTTTTTTTTTTTGCTGTTGTTTTTTATTTTGGCAATTTGCGAGCTGAAAATTAACAGAGGTGAGACAACTGTTTACTGAGGCTGTCGTAAATAACTAAAACCAGAATATAATGCCAGTATAATCAGATGCAACATGTTATGATATTGACAACACAGACAAAGTGATTTGATGACTTATTGGCATGTATATTTTAAACAGTGGTTTAATGAAAGAGTCAGATAGTCAACAAAAGCCTGTGAAAAGCGCCTGCAGTGGGCTCTTTTTGTTCAGTGGTACCATGTTTAAAAAGTGTTTTCTTTGGAGGCAGATCATCAGTTGTCTTGTTAGTGTAACTGCTCTGAAGCTTGTTCCTCACTTGGAATTGGAGGAGGGATTTTCATGAACATCTGCAGAGCTGGAGTGAAGATAAGGATGGTGCCTAGTATGGAGACAGAGAGGAAAGCCCAAAGGAAGATTCTGTCTAACACCTGGGCCACAAACTTCCAGTCTTGTACCACCTGTGAAATGGCAAAATTAAGACATGGGATTACAGAAACGGTATGTGCAATATAAAAATCAAGCTCTTAATCTGTCAAACAAATTTAATGTTTATTGATAACTACTTTACACACCTCACGGATGAAGTGCTCTTTACGTATATGTCTGCTGATGTAGCGCACCGAATAGATGGCTTTCTCCAACATGGCGCCCCAGGCTTCCTCGTCCTTACCATCAGAAGTCGTCGGTCCGTGCGAACCACTGTTTGTCTTCTGGCCTCTCCGACCTCCAGAGCGTGATTTCACCTCGGGGCTTTCAGGAGCCAGCTCTGGGTAGTGGTAGCGGTCAGTGTGCCCTCGCATGCACAGCAATCTGGGCAGTTTTTGAAGAAAGAGGTTTCGAACCCACGGCGACATTGGGTGGTAAGTGGCTGAGGAGCGGTGGTGGACATTGATGACAAAGACAGTGACGATGATGGACAGCGTGACAAAAATCATGATAAAGAGGAGGTACTCTCCGATCAGGGGTATGACCTTGGAGGAGGAGGGAATAATCTCTTCAATGACCAGGAGGAACACAGTAAGTGACACCAGGACGGAGGTAGAGAGTGAAAGCTTCTCTCCTTCATCTGAGGGGAGGTAAAAGACCAGGACAGTCAGAAAGGACAAACCCAAACAAGGGATGATTAGGAACAACGTGTAGAACAAGGGCAGCCTCTTCAGGATGAAGGAGTATGTGATGAAGGGATAGGATAACAAGCCATCTTTTCTGTTTCCTTTGGCCCCAGTGGCATTGAGTATCTCCCACTCCCCGTTATCAAAGAAGTCTTTCCGATCAACCTGGTTGTCCATGAGAACCAAGTCCACCATGCTGCCATCATAAGTCCAGGAACCAAACTTCATGGAGCAGTTCTGGCGATCAAAGGGGAAAAAAGTGACATCCATGGTGCAGGCAGATTTGTAACTGGCAGGTGGTGTCCAGGTGATGGCCCCATTGTACTTCACAATAGCTTTAGTCATTAGGGAACCTTCAAACCGCCCATCAGCACTGAAGAAATATGAAACACAAATCAATTCTCATTCAGTCCATTTGCATGAAACTATGAAATTAATACTACTATTTGTAGTCATCCATCCCATTAGTTTTCAATTTTTATGGGATTATAAGTTGAACTACAACAGGTGCATAAAAACAATCCATTATCCAGGAGATGGATGACTGCAAATAGTAGTATTAATTTCACAATGGCAACTAAGACTGGCTCAAACCTAATAAGTGGTCAAGTAAATGAATGGCTGATTGAAATTTCAGAGCAGCCTTACTTCTCATACAGGACAATGTCTGGGAGCCAGATATTTTCTGAAGGGACTCTGATGGAGGTGATTCCTCCGTATTTATCTGGATTCCATCGCAGCTTGTAATCAATCCATTCCTACTCAACATGAAGGAGAAACAAAGCAACCCACTTCAATAGACGTATAAACAACACTCAACAATACTGTGATTTGCTTGTAATTTTAGGAATTAAACTGTATGAAACTTATTAAAAAGTCCAATACCTCTACATCCTCTATAAGAGACTCCCTTATGAATTCTGTCATCTATCAGCAGTTATTCAATTAACAACTAAATATTAAATTTAAACCAAGTGCTCATACAAACAGCTTATTTAATCAAATCAAGGGTCTATATATTAGTTTTAAAATACATTATATTCAAAAAATCAGTCTCACTTTACTCTGCAAACCATGTGTTATTTGGTAATGCAACACGAAAAATAAATTGATTAGCATTTATGAGAAAATGTTTATAAATTCTATTCTATTCTATTCTAAATAGTCTCTTGGATGAGTCTGTACTATTTTTCATGCTCCTGCCCAACAAGCCTGTTCATTTTGTCTTACCTGCCACAGCCAAACATTGGTTGTCATTAGCTGATTTTTCTCATCCTAAAAGACAAAAACATACAAAAGACAAAAAAAATTTATTATTAAAAATCGGGGAAAATAAGTTATGCTAAAAAAATACTTTGCAAAAATAATGAAAAATAATTTTTGGAACCCATTGTTTTATTATTTGTTGGATTTGCACATGAAATGCAACTATGGAAGTGACATATTTGCTTGTTTGGCTGATTTTGGTTGGGTTTTTCAGTACTGTGCAAAAGACTCAAGTCACCCCTCATGTCTTTCAGGTTTTTCAGGGAAAATTGGGAATAGGTGCAGCGTTTACATACATGGAATTACAATATAAAATGCAAAAACAGAGATTATAGAATTTTTGAAAGCTTGAAAGTCAATATTTGGTATGGACACTTTTATTCTTGAACTGTGTTAGCTGGAAGCATTCTTGCATTCTCATTCAGTATTCTTCAGGAGCAGTTCTCCAGGCTTCTTTGGATATTGAACATCCTTTGTTGTCTTCTCTGTTCACATGATCCCACACTGCTTCAGTAATGCTGAGATTTGAGCTTTGGGGAGGCCAATCCATGACTGATGGTGTTCCACTGTGTTTTTGGCAGTGTGCTTGGGATCATCGTCATATTAAAAGATGAAGGCATTGCCAATCAGAAGCTTCCCAAATGTTATTGCATAGTGGATCAAAACCTGATGGTACTTTTTGGGGGTTCATAATTCCATCCATTTTGACAAAGTTTTCAACAACACAGGCAGAAATTCAACCTTAAACACTGACAGAGCCTCCATTGTGTTCTACAGATGAATGAAAAACATGGCACTCATTGTTATACTCCTGTCCTGACTTCCTCTGTACATACTGACAAAAATTTCAACTAGAAATTTCAGATTTGGTTTCATCCCTCCATAAAACCTGTCACCACCTATTTTGAATCAATTGTCGTGTAATTTGGCATACCTCAGCCTTATCCGTCTGATGTCATGATTCTATTGGTCCAAAATTACTATTTTATGCCAATAAACTGTGATATCTTTGGCATTTTTTTAAAGATTTAACTAAAGAAATGGGAACATGCTTTTGTAAGAGAGTTCTAGTAACAAAGTACATATTTTTGCTAAGGCGTCTGTTCAGTGTAGACACAACACTGGTTCATCCCTTGAGTTATTTTATGCTTGAATGATTCATAAGTCAGTGTTAAATGGTTCAGGAAGTAAAAGTAAACTAAATGATTCTCTGAAAATAGCCAAGTACAAGGAGTGGTATGAAAATTACTGAAAAAGTAGCCAATGTCCAAAGAAAGACTGGAAAAGTATTACCCAAGACTTTTTATTTTTTTAATTACAAAAAAGGTGAGTCAAGTATTTTGCACAGGTCTATATACACTTACCCTACATCAGTAAAGCATAAACAAAGTTCAGCACATGTCAGTAGTCAAGAATTACAAAGAAATCCGAGATCATTTATTTTTATACAAATATTTTATTATCTGCTATTGTTTTAGTAAATAAAAACCCTTAGCGAAGGTAAACCAATCATCTTTTTTGTTTTCCATTGTATCTGACAGAATCTGATTTATCTGCTACTTTCTTAGTAGACATGAAGAAAACATAATACTAAAGGTGGGTGCAGGAAGCTGTGGTGATAACACAAACCGAAGCAAAAGAAGAGTTCAAAAGCCTCAGCAGACGTGAAAGAGACATATTCAACGATGTTCAGCGTATCCAGTGCAGGCCTCAGCTGTCAGACTCAGTTGAATGTTTTGGTGATCACATAATCCAGAGGTGAACCATAATCTAATACAAAGCTATGCAGCAGCCTCAGAGACTCAGGGGACATACACAGCATACGCAGGCTGTTGTTTTTATGTTTAGCTCTGTTGCCCTTTTTCTTTCACAGAATCAAACAGATCAACCTAAACCTTTCCTATTTGGCACAAACAGCTTTATGTAATTCATTCCTGGCTGTCTTTGTTAGAAGGAAGAGAAGAAAAGTTAAATATGAACTGGCTGAGATGAATATTTAAAGCCAAGAAGCATGGTTCCTCCATTAGCGTGCTGTTTTCTCCTCTGGAGCACCTAAACCATCTCAACCTATCACAGTCAGCCTCTGAAATATTAAAGAAACTCTCCAAAGAGAGACTGCGAAGTCACAAATATGAAGAGATGGTTTGAGCTCTATTTCAACACCACACACCGTGACACTGATGAAACCAGAAGAAGAATCTTTATATTTATGTTATATGTGTTACATGTGTTTTGTCTTGATAATTTTTCAGTAATTGCATTTTCAAAAGAAGTTTATGCTTGCATTTAGTTTTTGCTGTTAAAGGGCAAAGCTTGCAATACTCTTTACTTTGGATGTTGCTAACAAATATCACAGGAAGACTAAAACTTTCATTCAAACTAAGGAAGCCACTTTTAACAGGAGTTGCAAACTGATGGCAGTGTGTTTGTATGAGTGTGTTTCGTCTCACCACATCAACCAGCTGAGAAATCTTCAGTCCAAAGCGTACTTTGATAGTGTCATTGGCACGCTGGATTGGCCTAACCCAGCGCTGATAGCCTTGGAAAAGGTTCTTCAACAAAGCATCCTCCATCTCCGCCAAGGACACAAACTGATTTGGAGCTGGAACAAGAAGAGGGAAGATGGATCAACAATAATAACAACTGTGCTCCTAATGCAGCTGCTTTTCACCATCACCAGCCTGATTTTAAGAGGCAGGGATAGAAAGAAGAGCATTTACTCTTCCTATAAAAAGAAAAAAAACACACTGCATAAGATAACAAGCACAGAACCTGGCTAGTCAGCCCATCAGTCAGTCTGCAGTATAATAAAGTCAGCAGAGCAACAGAAACTGTAATATCGATGGAGAGAGACATCTAAAATAACAGACACAAGTGACATCATGTGCAAGGACTAATGTGTGCGAGCTGAGGGACTGGGAGGAAGAGTGTCCACCTTTAACCTGCAGCTTTTTTTCATTTTTTGTTTTTTCCACTCTGGCTTCACATCTGTCTGACATCATCTGACAGGGTAAATATGTGTAGAGCATCCACCAAGCAAACATAAAAGCCACATTACAGATGATTTAATCCCACAAGCTCTGGCTGTACTTTCAAGGACAGGTGCAGAGATGCTGATATATGACACCTGTGTTCTTGTTTGCCTGATGACCAGTCAGCTCCAAGAGAAGCAGAGCCAGGGCCATCTCATTACTGCTTTACACTGCTAAAAGGATTATCTTATTGCAGTTAAAAAAAAAAAAAAAAAGATGAATTGATCTCACAAAAATGGCAGCTTTTGCTGTTTTGTTGTTGTCAGTACTTTAAAGTCTGTATCGCTCTCTCCAAGTTACTGAATCTTGATATCCGAAAAGAAACGTGGGAATGTAAACATAACCCTTTGCTTTATAAGACCAGTGGTGAGTAGTTGATAATAATTCGTGCTTTCCTGTTTGACAAGGTCATCGGAGTTTATGCAGAGTTTAATCAAATCTATCTGCGGATGGTGCACAACATGCAATATATATATCAAGAGTTTTCTCACCGACAATCTTGGCGGGGGACAGCTTGAAAAAACCCAACAGGAGGAGAAGGGCTTCTAACTTCATGGTATTGTCCGAGGAGAGCTCTGGCAGCCTCCTGTTAATAACTGCTGCTCAGTTGGAGAAGGCTCTGCACACCGATATGTCTAAGACCCCGAGGTTCCCATCAATGCTGGAGCTCGACGGTATACGAGTAACCCCGCTGCTGTCGTGTATCAGGGGGCAGGGACCTGATGTGAGAGCGCATGTGTCCGAATCTGATTCCGTTCGAGGCGTCACGGGAAGCGCCGCTGTCGGTGGAGGACGGGGTGGCTCGCTGGAGGAGGGAGGGAGCGGGGAGGATGGAGGGGGTGGGATTCCCGGGTCGGACAAATAAGTGGAGTTTTAAAGATGCTCTAAATGATTGTGTTTAAATCACTGCTGCTACTGACCTCCTCAGGATGGACTAGGTTACACTAGCCCATGTATAAAAGCACAGCGAGTCAGAAAGTCCTGTTTGGAATGTAAGTCTTGAACTTTGACTTTAAATTGTGTGTAAAGTTTGCACGTTTTACAAAAGACCGGGGACAAACAAATACCCGCCTTTAATGACTTTAGCTTCTGTTGGATTTTATTTTACTGTCTATGGTTTTCTTTTTGGAAATATAATATAAGGAATATAGTGCCGTGAGAATGGTTGCCCCTCCTTCAGTGTCACCTTGTAGCCCAAAGCCCGCCCTGTATGTGAGCATGAAAACATCACGTGAATGAATACTGTGTACCTAAGCAGGAGACTAGCCTACCTTCATCAATAACATCTGTTTTACCTGTTGTTATGTTTTGAAAAAGCTCTATTACACTTTATTGCACCATGATCATGATCTTGGGGAGGATCCCCATAAAGTTGTTAAAAAGTGCTTCCTATAGTGTATGTGAAGGGCAGCTTGTTTGCACAAATAAACTTATAAATCAAATGAAAGTAAGACAAAAAATAGTTTTATTGACATAAATAGGAAGTAGAAAGATTCAAATCATATTTTTAGACATTTAAAAGCAAACCTGTCTCAGAGCACCAGGTTTATCATTACATTATCACTATGCAATGAATCAAAGCTTTCTGAGTATGCCCCAGTGTAATTAGTTTAGCTAGTTTCAAGCTTGCTGAGAGTGGTCATGAAAAGGAAAAGAAACCCAAACTCATGGCATACAGGACAAAAACAGCTAAACATAAGGCATTACTCACACACAAAGAAAGCTACTTAGAAGGAAAAACAATAGAATAAGAGTGAGAAAAGGAGAGCCAAGAGCAACATAAACTTATTATCATCCCTGCAGTCAAAGACAGGCTGGTGGTGAGATGGCAGACATGCTTTACAACTCATAGCTGAGAACAACAACACTTTAGATGAAAAGAAATGTGTGATGCCCTATACCAGCTGACATCTGGGAGCTTGTAGAAATGCTTAGTTGAGGTGTGAAATCAGCAGCTGATACAAACAGATTAGTAGTTATGACAAACACACAGATGCTTTAAAGGTTTAAAATCGCTGTTAACTCAGGCTGAAATCAGGCAACGATCGTCCTAAAATATCAGCATTATTATAAGCTATTATTTTTATGTTAAAATTCAGGCTTTTGGATACTTGCTTTGAATGTTGTCAGGCCATCGAAAGGGTGTTATCAATAGTACTAGCTCCATAGACATAAATATGTCTCCCAACTTATACAGCTATATTCTGTACGCTAAGCTGACAGGAACTCTCAGTATTTTTATTTCCTCCTCCTTTTCACCTCCCTCCTCTCTTTCTAGTATATACACACACACATACACAAAAACACACACATACTTATATATATGTTTATCTCACACTCCCTCTCCCTTGTGTTTCCCTTCCTGCTTCTCCTGGGTTGAAGTGGCAGGGATAACGGGAGGTTGATTATCACAATGAAATTATCCAGATTTTCTGCTCCACTTGGAGCCGTGGGGCGGGCAGCTGCTGCCTCCAAAATCGACCCATCCTCCTCGCCTCTAATCATTCAGAAACATAAATTCTCATGGGCTTGAAACCTGCCAGTCCCTTCCCAGATGACTGTGGGCAGCTGTGCAACGTGCTTGCATATGTATGTGTTAGCTGATGTATGTGTGTGAGAGTGAGAAAATGAGGAGAGAGTACATTGTCGGCATCTGTGTGTTTACCAAAATGCTGGCTGTGTTTGGTGTTGGGGTTTTTTCAGCCGTTGTTGAGCCCGTAGTTAAAGTCTGCATCATTTCACAGCATGCAGAAATATTGTATTAATAAGAGGAAAAAGCCTCGACTACCAAGGCCTGGGGGTTTAATCTTAATGTGTTTGTTGTTTTAAGGGTTTTAAAAAATGGTCATAAAGGAAGGTGGGGGATACAGCAATGGAAATCCAGTCTCACAAAGACTTCAAAGGGAAACACAAAGTCAGTAGTCTAATAGCATTACCCCACTTCACTTATGCTATCACCAGCACTTTAAATGAAATATCAGATAACCTGATGGCCTCACAGCAGCTTTGAGAGGATACAAACTTTTTCCAAGTCAGTCCAACTTTAAAATGAAAACTCACCAATAATATAGCGGTTCAGTCATTTGATATTTTAATCTTCCGAAGCACAAAAGAAGCGCTGGGCAAACCAGCCGCAAAGATTCTGCCCAGATCTAAGGAGCAAAAATCTTAACTCAAACTTACAACTGAGGAATAAAAAGAGAAAGGGGAGTTTGTGAGAGATGGAGTGAGAGATTAAAACAAATTGGCCATAATACCCTTTGGGGCTCAAATATCAGTTTAAGGGCCACCCATGCTGGAGTGGAAAAATTTAGCAGTAGAGTGAGCTTTCTCACTCCGCTGACACACAGTCACAACATGACTATTGACCTTGAACATGATACTTCAGTCTAAGAGGCTCACACTGATTTTCCTTTTGTTTTCGTCTGACTGACGTGAGAAAAAGAAAAGACCGAGCACCGTTTGAAACTCTAGCCGCTCAGACAGGGTTACAATACTGTCTCCTTCTGATAATGTGTAAAGACGAAGGAGCAAAGATCAATGCAGCAGAAATGTGTACAGCATTTGTATGTATGTGTGTGTAGAAATAAACATCTGTGTATACCTGGCTCACTTTGTTGGAACACAAAAGCAAGTTTCTACAATATAACTCATTCATCTATATGTGGCCACTAGAGTAGGTGCAGTGCTCAGTTTGTGGTCATATTTTTTTTGGGGTCTTCTTCTCATATTCATTCAGTAGATGGAGCCAGTCACCTTTGTTGCTAAATATCTTCATTATAGGAAAATTATGATGATGCCACAGATCAGAAATTTTTAATCATGGTTATTAGAATCTGTTGTGACCTCATACTGATCTCCTTGTGATATTGTTTGTAATTAAACCAAGACTGACTGTTATAGAACTGACGAACTTATCCAAGCAACGTCAAGCTCAAAACTACATTTACTGGGCTGCAGGTACAGCAGGTTTAAAAATGATCAGATTAAGAGTTGTTGGGGAAAGCGAACAGACTGAAAAACAGAGATTAAGCACAATATTCAGATTTTCAAAGGCGATACAGGTTGGAGCTGGGACATGTTAAGCATTTGAATGCAATTGTCACAAAAAAACAAAAAATCTTTTAATCTTTTCTGGAAAATCTTCAGAAATCTTCAGCATTGTGTCAATTAGATATCCTCACTAATATATGAAAACAACTGTCTGTGTGTACATGTTTAGACATATTTGTGAGGACAGATAATTGGCATACTACTATATTTTTGGGGACCTGCAGTCACTTATGGGGACAAAAGGCTCATCTCCATGAGTTTGAAGGTATTTTAGAGGATCAAAATGTGGTTTTAGTGTCAGGGTTACAATTAGGTTATGGTTAGGGTTAGGCTGAGGGTCAGAGTTAGGCATTCATTTTTGATGGTTAGGGTAAGCAGCTAGGGAAAGCATTATTTCAATGAGATGTCTTCACTAGGATATGAAAACGAGTGTGTGTGTGTTCCTGTCTAGCTATCTTTGTGAGGACCGAAATCTGCATTGTACAATACTTGTGAAGACACACACCGGTCCTCACAAATTTGAAGGCATTTTAAGGCATTTTTGAGGCTCAAAATGTGGTTTTAGTCTCAGGGTTACAATTAGGTTAAAGTTAGGTTTATGGTTAGGCTTTTATTTTTAATGGTTAGGGTTAGGGTCAGGGGCTAAGGAAAGCATTATGTCAATGAATGTCCTCACAAAGATAGCTGAACAAGCATATGTGTGTGCGTGTGTGTGTGTGTATTTCCTTCCAGAGTTAGTAGTCAAATAGTTAATGACTATAGCTCAGGAAAGATGTTGTCATAAGATGTGATTCAGCTGTTCCTTGTGTATTTGCACGTGTGTATAATCAGAATGCAGATATGGTTGACTGTTTTTATGTGTTTGTGCAAGTTTGAGTGCTTGTATGTAATTAATGTGGATAAGAAACCATGTCTGTTCACCTGTGCTGCTGCATGTGCCAATATGTATGTATGTATGTAAATCTGCATTTGCATATTTCTGTCTCTGTTTGCCTAATCTGTCTTCACATGCTGTTGTATGTATGCAGTTTTGTCCATGAGCACTGAGACAAATAGACTCTCTGTTCATCTGGACTCTGTGTCCCACCACAGTGGACTTTAAACCAAGCAGTCAAAATACAACTGTCAGCTTTAATTCAAGGGGTTTTATAAAAATATTATACTGACTATTTAGGAATTTCAGACATTTTCATACATAGTCTTCCCTTATTTAAGGGCATCAGAATTAACTGTATAAACCAGTATAATTTAAATATATGAAAAGTTTGGGGGTGTGTCTGTGGTTTTTCTTAAGGGCAGGTGGTTCTGGCAGTTTAGTTCTGTGTCCTCTCACCACAGGAAGGTCCTGGGTTCAAATCCACCATCTTTCTGTGTGGAGTGTGCATGTTCTTGTGTGTATCTGGTGATTCTAAATTGCCTGTAAGTGTGAATCTCTGTCTGTGTTAGCCCTGTGAAAGTCTGGTAACCTGTCCAGGGTGTCCTCCTGGCCTATGCCAAAAGTCCAGCAGCTGGTCTCCTCTGTTCCCAAAGATTTATGGACTGTTGGTAAAAGAAGAGTTGATTCTGCACAGTGGTAAACATGGCCGCGTCCCAACATTTTCTCAGTTGAAACATTTGACATGTTTTCTTTATACTGTTGAGACTAAAATGTAGCTTTATGAGATATGCAAATGGTTGGAAAGTTTTTAAAATTTATATTTAATACAGCAATCTTTTAGGAATCTGATCTGTAAATGCCTCGGCACTCAGTGGTGAACGATTCGGATAGTTTATTGATATATTAAAGTATTGTATGCGTTTCTCTCTGATGTTTGCTCACAAGCCAAAAACAACCTCGAAGCATTTTTTGCTGTCGTTGTTCCACCAAAATGTTCTTTCTTTATTCCAAGACAATGTTTCTTCATCCATCTGCAAATATTCATCAAAGAGTAAAATTAGAAGCCTGCTCTTTGCAGAGTGTGTGTTTGGTGTAAGGCTGTTGCAGCATTCGACTTCAAGAAGCAGCCATTTGTGTGTGCGAGAGAACCCTGCATGCGTGTGTGCGTCTGTGCGTGGGTTCAGAAGGCTCCCATTGGAATGAATTATTTAGCGGAGAGTCTCCTTTACTTATCCATGGTTGACTGGCCACAGGCATGTACCGTTCTGCTCCCAACCACACAAGAGACTACCCTAATTCACCATCCACCCTTCTGCAGTATGCCCCTGTCTCACCCTACAACCCCGCCCCAGTTCTCCCAAGCATGCTCAAGTGGTCCTCTGCAGATGTCCCTTTTTTTACTTCCTGCAACTTAGCGGGGGAAATCCCTGTAAGTAGTGGACAAGGCAAACATGGAAAGCTAGAGAAAGAGACAGAAGATGAGAAAAGATGAAGAGAAACTCATCTGGGGGAAAAATTTAAAGATTTTTAATTTCTTTGATAGAAAAAAAAAACATGTGCCAAAACTATGATTTTATAATTGTTTTTAATTACTTTAGTCCTAAAACCTAAAACCTAAAACAAAAAACCCCAAAAGCAATCCATCATCCTAAAGCCTTCCTATCCAGGAGTTGGATGCTAACAGTTGCGTCAACAGTGACGAATCAAGTAAAATATTAATTCATGTGGCTGGCTTAATAATGTATTATCCCTGAATTTACCACCCAGAGCTTTGCTGCACTCTGCTTTGGTCTCTGACTGCCACCAAGTCCCTTCTTGAAGTCCAATCATTTAAGAAAGATCCACAGTGCAGCTGCAAAATATCAAACTCACACCATTACAAATTCAGCTTTGAGTGGCTGCAGCTTTCTAGAAGCAGCCAATTTGTGAGTCTTTCTCAACATATTCTATAAGTGGCATCCAAATACATCAAAGGGAAACATCTTCGTCAAGTGGATAAGATTATAGATGAAGGTGTTGTAAGGACTGCTTATTTGTTCCTGATTAAAAGCTGCAATAAGTTGGGGGTGAGGCTGTTAGGTAAATTGGAAGCATACTGTCCAAATATAGCTAAAGTATTTGGTAGTTCTCAGGATGATCTCTTCATTCTCTGGCAACTAGGCACTAAAGTGACCCTGCCAGGCTGCAGACTGAGACTGATGGGATACTATGTGTGTCTGCAATTCGGCTGCTGCTCATCTTCATATTTATAGCTGGACTCCATGCATGCTATAATCCGTATGTAGGGAGACTCTTGCTGCTGATTGCTCATATGGACTCGCATTAACACTCACTCTGTCACTATCTCCACCGTCTCTGTCTCAGTGTGTGTTTCTCGTTCTCACTTCCTCAGGTGACATGTGTGATATTTCCCATCTCCTCCTGACACACACTCTTACCCTAACACAAATGTGTGCAGGCTCAGTGGGTAGACACACACAGGGATTAAGTGTGAGCAGTAGAGTTTGTTGGAAGCTGCAGTGTGGGCCAATTCAAAGCCATAATCAAAATGTGACTTCAGGGGAAATTCAGGGGAAAGGGCTATGGCGTGAACTTTTGTTGTGTGTGTTTGTTTGGGTGTGGGCTTGTGAGAGCTGACAGGGACATTCAGACTCACTCGTGACCTTTGAAAGAGGAAAGAAAAGAGCAGGGAAGTAAGAAAAGGCAAATTTTGTACTTTTGCTTTAGTGATGCAGCCTTTTTCTTGTCTTGTGCCTATGTGTATTTGTGTATCACTGTGTTAGATAACTCAGGTCCAGCAGTTAACACATTGATTGTACTTCAGGACCTCCCAGTCCTGATTCTGGCTTGAAATTGGTGGAACATTTAGAAAGTTAATTTTCTCAATTTTTATCTCCATCTGCCAAGGTGGTTGTATTTTTGGTAGTGTTTGCATGCATGTTGTTTGTTCTGTTAAAACGATACATGAAAAAGTTTTGAGTTATAAAGTGTTTTTCATGTTAACAACCCATTAAAATTTGTCTTACAGCCACCAAGTCAACTTAAAAATGTGTTGTCTAAAAGCCTTAAAAAACATGATTCTTACAAGTGTGGTGTGTATAGTCAAAATATAGAAAGTATTGTATAAATAATTAAAATATCATGTCACATTTGACCTTTGACCTCTTCTTCAAGGTCAATGCACAGATCTAAACATCTGAAGAGTTGAAGTAATAATAATATAAAGCAATAAAATGGCAACAGTTTTGCAGACTGATAAGAACATTGGTATGGGATACTTTGTGAGCATCATTTTATCATGACTTTATGTACATTACAATAACAGCTTATAACCACTTAAATATACAACATTTTGAATGCATACAATGTTCCTAATTTTTTGGTAAACAAAATAAACTTGTGATCAAAAACTTTTTAATGTGCCCAGAAAGTTAACTCTGTTCATCTGGATGGATTGTTTTCATCAAGAGAGGCATTTTGGATGAGTGAAAGAGTCAACTTTCTGAAATTTCCTTACCATGTTGCACATGTACTATAGCATCTTAAACAAATAATAATGAAAATAATTGTCAAAGATAATTAAATGGGTTTAAACAAAGCAAACAAACAAAATCTTGCACTTTTTAAAATTGCAATACAAACTTCAAGTACATCTCAAAAAATAAAAAAAATTATATATTCAAAATACAATATTATTTCCTTAAAAGTAAATACAAAAGAAAAGAATAGAAATACAAGTATTTAATAAATCTTTGTGTTGTGACATCTACCATTTGCTGGTTATGTCAGCTCTCTGGTCACTACAAGTGATTAAAGTAATATTTGTTTATAGAGCATGTCTTAGTCATATAAAGATTATCACATTTAATGCATAATTTTTATTTTCATTTTGCTTTTATGCTGCATTTCTGAATTATATTTGTTGGAACTACAGTGAAAGGGGAAATAAAACTGAACACATCTGGCATTTCTTCAGCAGCTGGCTAACTCCCCTGACAGCTAACCCTCTGGTGAGACGTCTCCTGTATTTTCTGTACCTCTCCAGCCCTCTGTGTTTTCTGTGGTCTGTTTTTTCTGCAACCAGCAGCTACAAACTGAGTTAAACTCCAAACCTTGACCGCCTGCTGCAAGTGCAGCAAAGTACCTGTGAGATGCAGCTGCATAAGATGACTCAACACTAAGTACTATATGTTGAGCAACTGAGTAAAATTTGTGCAGTGGTTTATTCTTATATTCTTAGAAAAGTTTCCAGTCACAGTCACTTATGCACTGTTAGCCTATTTTAGAAAAACAGCGATAATGAAAATAACAGGGATATAAATACATTTTTTGTTAAATATTTTTTTATATTATTTTTATGTACCCGTGTATTTTCAATTTTTTATCTTCGCTTATCACCCCCCCCCCCTTTTTTTTCTTGCCTGTCCTGCCTTAGACATGGTCATACTGTATACCATGTATGATGTAATGTCTGAAATAAATGAAGAAATAAACAGAAATAAAGAAACAGCTGAATAAGAAGAGCCTATAGAGAATTTACAGAGCTGATCATCAAAGTTCACATGTTTTTGTATAACTCAAATTCAGTTTCCAAGTCTTCAGACTTTAATCTTTAGACTTCACTGTAATCTGATATTGCTGAATCTTATCATTGTCTTTGGGTGACACTTGTCTCTATTTATATCTCATATCACTATATCACTGTATGTGTTACTATTTATTAGTTTACTAGTCAAGTAGGATTTCAGCATTAAGGGTCTGTATTTCATTTTTACTGAATGACTCATTTTACAGATCAAGGGCTGAGAGTACAAACTCCACACAGAAATTTTTATTTATTTGTCACAAAAGACTAGAGGCAGTTTTTTTTTTTTAAATTCAATTTATTTTACGCCTTTCATGAGTATTAATCTACATTGTGCAAGTCAAAGTGTATCTATACATTGTAAATGTTTCACTCAAATTTGTGAAATTTGGTGCATAATTAGACCTGAAAACCTACATCATCATTAAAGGTGTATAGCCATAGTCAGTGTCACTATCCAAAGCCATGCATAAGACACTTATACAGTATTTTACTGATATTTACTGGGAAAAATACAGATAACTTCTATTTGACAACAAGTAAACACAAGACTGCAATATTTTTTTTAGCTTTAAAGGTCATATTGTGCACAGCTCTCAAAGATTTTTACAATGACTAGTGAAAAGTCATTCATGCATTTCCTTTAAACATTCCCTTAAACAGTTACCTGACAATTTTACAATTATTGTACCATTGTAACATTGTTTAAGACTGTACAACAATCATGACAAAGTGGACATGTTCACTTAAACACACAGAGTGGTAGAAATGCAGCCTCAACAAGAAACAGAGGACCATGAAAAGACAAGCTGTCAGCAGCGATGGAAAAGAAAGAACAAACAAAAGAACAAAAGAAGAGCAGGGTTTTAAAAACAGAGAAAGAAGCCGTTAAGTAAGACTAGGTAGCAATGATTGCACATTAAAAAGCATAAGATGGATGAGGAAATCTGGGTATGTCATGTGAGAAAACAGACAGCTGAGTGCCAACAGTGATGGCTGATGATGGGAATCCCAGCGAAGAGCATGAGACAGAGGAGAAACAAAAAGCTGGAAAAGGAGGTCAACGGCATCTGTGAAAGACACAAAAGAGCTACAAGGGGATGATTCTCAAAGTATTCGAAGTGGAGCAAGAAGACAGAAGTAGACAAAAATAAGAAAAAAAGTGAGGACATAGAGAGAGTGATTCATTTTAAGAAACTGATGAGAGGATGAAGGAAGAGTCCCAGAGTTCCCAGCACACACACTGTCACAAACACCCACAGGAAAATCCTGTCAATGACCATGGCAACGTACTTCCAGTCATCCTCCACCTGAGGAGAGAAAACAAAGGAAATTTAAAGTAGAAAGAATAAAAATATCCAAATGACTTCAAGTGACCTTTGCTTAATGGTAATTGTGAACTTTATGGCAGAAACTGTTACATTCACTTTTTTGTGATCTAAATGCACTGTGGTGCCAAACACATTTGACTTTTGCAAAAACAGCTATAAAGAATCTGTATAGGCTCCTCTTGTTCATGTGAATCTTTTTTCTCTTTATTTATTTACTTATTTTTATTTGTTTTATTTCAGTTACTATATGTGGTATACTATGATGATGTCTAAGGCAGGACATGCAGGAAAAAAAGAAGCAAAGCCACATGAATAGCCTTACACACTGTGACCTACGCAATGCACAACACCCCACAAGACGCTACACGATCTGTTGTATGAGGGTATGTTAAAAGGGAGTTTTTCCTTCCTACTGTCACCAAAGTCCTTGCTCATCGGGGGTGATATGAATGTTAGGGATTTCTCTGTAGTATTATTGTAGGGTCTGCCTTATGATATAAAGCACCTTGAGACAATTGAATTGAATTGAATTGAATTGAATTGAATTGAATTCTGTTAGGAAGCACCCTCCCCAGTTCGCTATCTCCACCAACCGAGGCAGATACACAGACACTCCAAAACAGCAATAGCAGCTCTCCAACTCTCAGCCACTGACACCCATAGTCCGATAGACTCTTCATCCACCTGCAAGGCAAACGGGGAAACAAGACTACAGCCACCTGCCCTTCTAGGTAATGGAACTGAATAGCAGAGACAAGAGAGGGACAAATTCATCCTGATGGTTTTTTGAAGAGACCGACATTCTCGCCAAAATAATGTGATCAAGAAGTAAATTTCTACGATAATCAATAAATAAGCCATTTTCCTTTTTAGTTATTTTGAAGGCGTTTTAAACATATATGTGCCCAGAAGTTTTGACCTGGACTGACGGAAAAATCTCATTCCCACTTTACAGTTGGGAGGAGAATTGATTTGTTAATTTTAAACAATAGCATTTACATTTTTGATAACCACTTGGAGGTACAGATATTTAAAACTTTTGTTAGCCGAGTATGTATTTTTAGATTCAGTTGACTGGGATTTAATTTTTCTTGTATGTTGTTTTACTTGCTGATTACCTCTGCTGATTCTGAATTTTCAAATGAAATAAACTTTGCATCTTGTATAACATGTTCTAGATTTTTTTTATCTCTTTCTCATGCCACGATGATAAATTTGTTGATAGAGCAAGAATCGATTATATTTATTAGTCTACGTGTATTATTTGCTGGGTGACGACCATTGATAAAGCCAGTTTGGTCAGAAAACACTGTATTACGAATCGTGTTTTGGCAAGGACTGTAAGGTCAGCGTTTATATTTGAAGTTGTGCAGATGCTGGATGGGAACGCAGGATCCTTGCCTGGTTTAAGAAGTAGGCTAATGATGGCAGAGTTTATGTTTGGAGAAAGAGTCTGATCATTCTCAATTTTAGTGACCGTTCTGAAAAAGGTAGGTGCTTGCTGAGGCCAAAATTCCTTGTTGTAAAACTCATGTGTCGCTGGGGCTTCATGGTGAATCCAGAGCCACAATCTGATTGTCATTTAGCTTTGGTACATTTATATATTTAGGAAAGTACAAAGCTTCATAAAAGTCTTTAAGAGGTTTATTATTTGTTGTGGATCATGAGCAATGTTCCCAGTGACCTTTATAGAATAAATCACTGTTTTTCCTTTATTTAACTTTAACCAGTTTGCAAGGACTTTTTTTCCCCCTACACTTTAGTATGAAGTTATCTGATAAATGCTATTTATGGCATTGTTGCTTCCTCACATCCTTTTTGTGTCTAATACATCTGCACAGTGCTAAATATAGTATGAGTGTGGCCTGATCAGTCAGGTGTGGACAATAAGATCATGGATTCAGTGACCATAATGCCATTGTGTGTATATAGAAGGCAGTATGGCTATTCTGCATGCAAGAAAGATCCAAGCGTTGCTAAGTAAAGCTGGAACAGCAGCAACAATCATATCAGGACCATCCAGAGTGTGAGGAAGGAATGCACAAAGCCCTCTATCTGTGGCAAACAAGCTGCTTTACACTCCCTTTGCAGCCCTTTGCAAATGGCTTCCAAGCCATTTACCAAGATAGGTAGAAATTCATCTATTATGCATAGATGAAACACATGCAGTAATGCTTGGTTATGTGTATGTGTGTGATTATTTATGTTCTGCATATGTTTGAGGAAAAAATCTGTTCTAAAATCAACAAAAGGTCAAGAAAACATACATTTTTTTTACTGTCATTTAGGACAGGGTATGATTAACGGAAGTCATTTATGAGTTTACAATAAACTCTTTGGTGCCTCTATTTGCTGGGAGATGCTTTGCATTTCCATCTCCCTGAATTTGCAAGAATGCAAAATATTAGTGTAAACTGGTTTGGTTGTCAAAATTTGCCAAATTCATCCCAAATGCGTGAAATAGTTCACTTTTGTTAGAATTTCAGGTTATAGCTTAGAAACAGCATGGTAATAGGGTGGTAATAATGTTGAAACAAAGAAGTAATAACCATATAATGCCATCTAAATAAGGTAAGGTCTTTATCTGACCTATATTAAACTCAAATGTTTATAATGTGGCAATAACTATTCATAATAATGTGGATGCAGATGTATATCTGTGCACTTTGTTTATTCTGAATTGAGACTAAAATTAAACAGAAATGGCAAAAGTAAAAATAAAATAAAAGACAATAAACACAAATGACTATATATTACTAGAAAAAATGGGATTATAATGGGTTAACATATTGTTACCAAAACATTACTAAATGGTTTTGCCTCATGGACAGTGTTACATTTTGATCCACCTTAATTCTCGTTATTACCACATTATAAGCATTATAAACAGCCTATTATTACCAAAAAAAACATAGTTGAGATATGCTACTACTAGGATATTAACCTGTAATTATATGTAATACAATGTTATATCTGTCTCTTTTCCTCCATATTATTAACACCAAACCCCATCATGTTATTATCATCTGTAACACGTAATGTGAATATGTGATGTGAATATGTTTATAATGTCTTAACAAGGGTAATAGCTTACGTTTCTGTGCCTTCTTTGCTGTTCTTAATGTCTGGATATATATTTTAAGTAGGATTTTAGGGTTGTGGAGGCAGCAATTTAGTGCTGCACACAGCTACATAAGAGTTGTTCATCATAGTAATGTGGAAAATTATGTGATGGGATTACTAACATGGACACACATTATTCTAAAAATCGTTGTCGACGCATACTGCCTCAACTGAACGTTGCTCTTATACCTGCTTGATTTTTAAACATTTATTAAATCAAGATCAACAACATTTAAACATTTATTTACACTTTTGGCACAGAACACAAAAAATAGAAAAATCAATGTACCAAAGCCTCAGATATTGGCCCTCATTTTACTAACTTTACTACTATGTGCGTATAAATATTTTATGTATGAAATTTTAATGCCATTGCCTTTTGGCCATTATTTCCAGTTTTCCAAAACACTATTGTTATTATTACTATTATTTTACCGTCATCATTCCAGTGGAAACACAGCTGGACTTTTTCCTGCTTAGAGGCAGTTTACCTCTAGGTTCAAGACAAAAACCTAGAGGTAAATGTGCTTCCTTATATAGAGAAATGGGGGCATTGCAGTCTGTGGGTTGTATGTAGATTACACATGACTCTGGGTTCAGAATGCTTCTGATTTACACATGGCATCATGTATATAATATATAATGTTCTTCTTCTCCCATACCCTTTTTGCACAGTCGAGGAGCGTGTCAGTTTACATTTCACTGCATGTTGTACCTGTATAACTATGCTTGTGACAAATAAAGAATCTTGAATATTGAATGGCAGTAAGAGAAAAATGGGCGTAAAAAACATAACTGTAATTTTGGCTACGCTCATTTTTGCACAAGATAATAGCTTTTCCACGCACATATTATTAAATGGTGTTTCTTTCATAAAACCAGGAGACTATATTTTTACCAATATATCAAATCCACTTAAAAGATTCACTGTTTGTTTTGGTTGTAGTGACTAATTTAGCCACAAGCCTCTAGCCTCAGGCACAGATGAGCAAAAGGCTAGTTTTAGCTCTTCTTTAACTCTGGATTATTTTTAACTTCACGCTTCTTGATGTCAGTCAAATTTCACACAGCTCTCTCTGAAACCACGGAAGGCTTTTCCTACCTTTGCATGTAGTGCAACGGTGTTTGTAAAAAACACACTTACACACTGTGTAAAATGTAAATAAAAACAGAGGCAAATGATTTGCTAATCATTTAAATTCTACATTTAGCCAAAATAAATACAAAGTACAATGTCCAAAAAATGATTTCAGAAGATTTCAAAAAGATTTTGATTTGACTGACCAGGGGCAGCGAGGGAAACACTGCTTTTCTAACTCTTGTTTATCTTTTTTTCCTCTCTGGTTGAATTGGATGTATTTATGCAGTGAGTGAATGTCTTACTGAGGAGTGGCTTTCAGTATTCCTGAGCCTATGTGGTGACTTCCATTTCAAAATCATGTCTGTTTTTTATGCAGTGCTGCCCACGGGCCCGGAGATCACAGTCATTACATTCAATATTGTTTTCTGCCTTTGTTCCCTATTTTTAGAAATTTCTCCACATTTTCTCAGTCTTTTAATAACTTATGTACTATAGTTGACAGACTGTACAAACAATTTTGAATTTTATGTTGACAAAAGTAATTTCTAAATCTCTGAGTTCATAAAAGGTAAACCTAATTGCCATCTTTACTTCTGAAAGAAACTTAAAGGCTCTTTTTTGTACTTTTAATAATTTCAGTAACTTCATTAAATATATTCTACCAGCTGTTTTTTTTTTTTTTTTTTTTTAAGGTTTAAA
>VUQR01010678.1:0-23567 GCA_015108515.1 Hemichromis elongatus | reverse complement strand
AGCCATTGACATATGATTGAGGTATGTGAAGTACATGAACCTGTGCTTTCAGTATCTGATTTAGCACACATGTGCAGCAAATACAACTAAACATATAACATGCTGTACCTTTTGGCTATTTTCATGGTCAAAACAGCTTGAAATTTGTATGTTGGTGGTTTACCTGATACACTGTGTGCAGTTTCTGTTGTATTAAAGTCAGAACTTTAACCTGGCCTTTTTAAAAAAAAAATTGAAATATTTTTGAGAGAACAATAGTCCTGAGGATGTTTTACATGAACAATTTTATTTTCAGTTCATAGACAGATGTACTAACATTTTCCTTCAGAATTGGAGGCTATAAATTAAAAATTCATTGTTATTACAGTGATGGTGAACCATCCTGGTCTTGATGCCGTCAAACAATAATAACAACACCAACAAAATTCGTAGAGGAGATAAAGCTCTGACACAGGTATGCAGTGTTTTCCTTTCTCCAAACACAACACTTATTCATATGAAAGATTTCTATTTTCTCTGATCTGTTCAAAAAGAAAAAACCTGTTCTAACGCTTCCTTCTTCTTTAAATAAAAACGGGTCAAAAAAGGTCAATTCTAAATAATACTAAAAATTAATATTGGATAGATACTCATTCTGTAGCAGTATTGCTATCAACAGCGCAAACCTGCAGGCACACAGTTCCTCCTGTCACAAGTAGCTGAGCTAACTGACATTCACAACACTAAATTTTCAAGAGGTCAGTAAAGCTCCCATTTCAACAACAGACAAACGGCTACCATAAATATTAGCCTGGATGGTGTGCACATTAACATAAGCAATTACCTGATAGCCACATAAGCTGCTTGTTATCATTAAGATAGCAGCTAGTGGCTAAGGCTAATAATAAAGTATTGACGTTAATGCAGGAGCTAGGTAGAAAATGTTATCATTCCTGCTCATCTACAACGTTAATAGAGAACGTTAATGTAATAACATAATGCAGTTATGTGTTAAAATAATGTTGTTATTCTTAGACCCCAAGTGAGGCAGAGAAAAATCTACCAGCAACTAGACAGAAATAGTGGCAATTTATCTTACCAATTCTTTTATAATCAGTAATGTAAATATATTTTTCCCAATTAACCAGAAACATGGCACTACCACAAAAAAAACAAAACACAGACTACCTTTTCCTCATACTAACTTTTAAATTAGCCTTTCAAAATTAGTTTTACTTCCCTTACTATATCACACCAGGAACAGTCAGCTGGAATTCAAGTAGCTGAACTGAATGATGGGGGACGACTTTATATACTAGAAACTCCGGTGAGAACAGGGACATTTGAGAAAACTGTCTGTACCTATGTGTGTTTCCTATGCTGCTTACGAGAAGGGGATAGAGCAGATGATCCTGTCTGTGTGAAACAAACTTTTCAGCTTTAGAAATAAATATTTTCACACTGTTGACATCAGTCATGAGAGCGAGGGGGTTGGAGTAGAGCTACCGTTGCTGACGCACAACTGGGGTTGGTAAGAAGAGGTCACAGATGCCAGGTCAGCCCTTCTCTATATATGAGATTGAAGAACTCCCTATACGCATGATCCAAGGGCAGTTGGAGGGGTGGCTGCTAGAGAAAGATATATCCCGTGTCTTCTTTCTGAACAAAGAGAGGGCAGTAAGCTCCTCTTTGGCTGCATCCCACTGTCCATGTAGGCAGCCTGATGGGTTCATATCAGCACTAGCTGAGAAGAGGAGAGGGTTTTAGGTCAACCAGCTGATGACTGGCCTTGTGGAACTCAGATAGAGAACTGCCGGATAATTGAAATCAGCTCTTGTATGTACGGGCTTGAATATTTCATGTAAAAACATAACTTACTCTCCTATAAGCAAAAAATAGTGGCTGAATTCAATAGCTGCTAACACCCAGCTGGAGCCAAAAGAAGCCTTACAAGCTGGGCTGAAGCTTTGCCTGTACTGACATACACCAGGGAGAGCCCTAGGGCACAAAAGACTGCTGGCCAGTGGTCTAAATTCAGCAGTATGCTGCTTGTCCCCAGAAATGTCTGCACTATTCAGAGGAGTAGAGAAGTGCTAACATCAACAGAAGAAGTGAATAGAGAAAAAAAGTGACCCTGCATCTCCCAGCTTAGTCACTTGATCTAAATGGCACTGGGAATGGACTCCCTGCTGCAACTCACTGCACTCAAGTTCAGAAGCTCTAGGAAAACCCAATATATCACCCCTCCACTGATGTTTTGTGTTGAAGGTTCAAAAAGGAAGAGAGGAGTTGAAATGCTGTTGGCATGTTTGGGTAGTGGTCAGAGAATGTGGGACCCAAATAACTCCGGGGCTAATTATCATCACTGACAGAGCGACCAGGCTGGCAAAATGCGGCAGCTGCCATAACGGGTCAGCTCACTTGCCAAAGCAGTTATCAGCAGCACAATGTTTTGATTCTGTTAATAAAGTGGTAGTTCTACGGTGCAGCAAATGGATATATGCTGTCTTCTGTAGAGTCACATACACATGAAGATGTCAGATCTTGAATTTTGAAGCATGTAAAAAATTCAATAATAACCAAAGGTAAGATTTGTATTTCTTGTCTGAAGGCATGAACAATGACATCATCAGAAGCTGAAAGCAAACCTGTCGATTTACCAGTTGATCTGCATTCCCACCCTCACCTATGGCTACAAACTGTGGGTAGTGACGAAAGAATGAGATCACAGATAAGAGGCAAATTAGCATTCTACTAGGGATACGGTGAGGAGCTCGGAGTACAAGTCTTACTCCCCCATATTGAAAGGAGCCAGTTCAGGCATCTGACAAGGATACCTTGACGAGGTGTTTAAGGCCTTGGGGCAAACTGGAGAGATTATATCTCTCAGGTGGCTTGGAGGAGGTGGCCATGGAGAGGGAGGTTTAACATCCCAAACCTGGATAAGTGGCAGAAGATGGATGGATGGATGGATGGATACATACAGAACTATACATCTTTACTTACTTTATGCAAGTAAAGCAAATCTTCACTAGTTGGCTTTGCAGCTGCAATTTTTTAATGTTCTTGTAATTTCTTTTGACATTTCATGTGTTTAATCATTGTCCTCATTTCAACATGCTCAAGCTCATTTCACTCTAAGGTATCTTTTAAAAGAGATTTTGTAAATTAACAGAGTAAAGGGTCTAATACGGCTATGCTGTGAAGTAGTCTCTTGAGCTAGTCTATCTCATGAGATAATCGCACCACAGTTCAATGAGGCCAAGCATAACAAAAGCCCAAACAAATCCCTCTTAGTCACGTCTGGTTGGCGTGGATGTAAAAAACAAGCAACAGGTAGAATAATGAGATCGCATACAATAATGTTGCAAAAGAGACACTGAAACAGTAAAAATCATACACTAAATATAGGCAAATACAACAATCATGTGGCATACTATTATAAATGCAGAACACATAAAGAGGGTGACACTACTGACACAAAATCTTACTTTGAGCCTATAAAAAAACTTTTTTTTAATTAGTCTCTTTTCTTTGGCTATGGTCATTTTTAGCACGAAGTACACCAAAGACGCTTATGGTAGTAGGCTGAGCACAAAAGTGCTGCATTTACAGTCTCAGTCTAAAGTCTCCATGCAAACCAATTACTTTGTACAGTCTATTCTTTTCTTATCCATCCAGTAAAAGAAAAAAAATTATATTCAAACACTGACTCATAATACAGCAATGTGATGTTTTCAAGGAAAAACCCAATGTTATCCATAACTGCACCACCAGCCTTAAACACTACTTGGTGCATTCCCAGCTCACTCCTCCTACACACAAGCACAGCACTATGAATAAGCTTCCCACTGTTTGCCAGCTCTGAAGATGATGTTCTCTCTGCCCTTTTTGCAATAATATTACATTATTTCCACTCACTAAACAAGGATGCTGCCAATTCATCAATGGCTTATATATCCCTGCATATTTTTTTTGATCAACAGAGAACACTTTTAGTTATCCACTATATAGTGCTGTTAAACATAGTGAGACTTTTTCAGTTTGTATGCTGCATTCAAGTTAGCCAAAATAACAGCACTTTAAATTTTGCAGCGAGGTTGAAAAGAAAGAGGATGCTATATTCAGGCCACTGTTCCACTGCTCCATGTGTCTGTGTGTCTTTAAACTACAATTAGGTTTTGGATCTTTGGAAGAAGTGGGAGCTAGCAGTCGTTGCTTGATAAAGCCAACAAGATCACATTATCTAAAGAAGGCAGATACAAGATCCCGATGCCACGTGACTTAACACCCCTAGTACCTTGGCATAGACCCTACAAGGGAAACTGAGGAGTGTGCTTACCAAAACCTTGCCCAGACACAACACGTTCAACACATATGTCCATATTATAGTCAGGACCCATTCCTTGACCTGATATCCACTGGAGAAAACCTGTTCACTACCTCTCACCAAGCAAAACTCTAGAGTAGAACAAAGTCCAGGTGAGCTCTGCAGTAACTAGTTATTAACTCACAACCACATGTATTGGCTAAGAATCCTTAACCACCAGAGGAGTTGCATTGGGGATCTCCACCTCTGAATACCTGAAGCATCTAAACTGGATTTACTACTGCACTTTCACTAAACACCTGCCCTATTTTGAGATGCTGGAGGAGTTCCAGCACATTTCACAAAGGCAAAAGTATGAGGTGGAGGTAAGTGGACTTCTATGGAGCAGCTGCACTTTATTAAGATTATGCTGAATTGGGCAATAAGCCAAATTTGACCAAGGGCGCTTTGTAGATGCCCATTCCTGCATCTTTTTGAACTCACTTTTAAAAAACAGTGATCATTAGTAACCTGAAATCTTAGGTAATGAGTTGTTTATATACCATATCTTTGTTCCCTATACACTAATATGCAGAAACTAAGATAGCCTATATCCTTCTGTGCTGTGCTCCTTTAGGTAGGTATAATCAGTGTTCCCAACAACTGTAATATTAAAAATGTTCTTCTTATTTTGTCTGTCTTACAATAGACAGACAGATTAGAACTAAGTCTTCTTCTATATTAGAAGACAAGATGGCTAACAAAATATGCAAATCCTTGTTTAGAGTAGATATATGAATATTGCTGAAAAAGAAGGACGCATACATTGAAACTGTGAGAATCAGGGAGATTAGGTTGGAAAGAGGGGGAGACACAGAGAAAAAAGGGGAGCATGAAACCACATTAGACAGAAAATGAAAGAATGAATGCTAACCTCATTTTTAAGTTGCCAGGTGAGGGCTGTCCATCATAAACTGATACAATATCAAAGTCTTCCTCCAGCGCCAGAGTGACGAAGGTTAGCTGGATTCGGTTCCTCTCCCCTGTTATTATCAGCCATGTACAGTTGGCATAGTTGGGATAGCCATGGGGGAAACCAGGTGATTCTATGGTGCCATTCAGACCTTGGACTACACCACCACAAGACTCAGCTAGAAGAGAAAAGATAAGACATGTAAGAGAATTTACATCATGGACCAAAGTATACTTTATAAAATAACTATATTTTAGGAATAAGATCAGGTTCTCCGCATTCTTCAGATGTAGTTTTATACAGAGTTTAGAACAATATGATGAAGAGGGAATATACAATCAATTCAAACCACCATGACAAGAGTTAAACATACATTTTTTCATACTTTGTGCTCTGAACCCTTTAGAAATAGAGTAATGGATAATATATCTAAAGCAAACACTGAGCAGAGCTTATATATATGCAGTGTGCCAAGCCCATGTCCTCACATACAACTCAAATATAATGCAATACATGTCTCACAGCCTCCCTCGACACAGTAGCATATGCCATTCAAAGCCTTCAGGCAAAGCACTTGAATATGAACCCCCATCGACATCCACACAACCTCCATCCTCTCAGTGTTGTCAGCCTCAGAAACGTGATCTACTGATCATCCAGAATAAAAACCTACACATACACTCATATAGACTCAAACATGCAAAAAAATCCTGTATAAAGCTTTTTAAATCACATCCACTGTGTGATCACGTTGCTCGCTCAGTAAACTCCCTTGACATTAAACATTCACACATCAAACACTTGCAAATATAAGTCCTTGTAGAACCCTTAGACTTCTATCTATCCCATCACTAAATAGATGGATACGAATAAACGGAGAACATATATTTTAACCCTATACAGACACGTCTCAAAAAATTTTAAAGGAGCATTTCAGAATTTTATGTCAAAATATTTAAGCTGAAATACACTGTTTAATTCGTTAAAGAACAAAATGATGTGACATCAATCAGTGGAAACCTAAATCATCAACCAGTTGAGGAAAGAGTTCATAATCGCACCAAAGACCAACATTGAGATTATTCAGTTATTCACAAAAAATTCCAACTTTACTTTCAAAAGTCATGAATTAACTTTAGCACAGATACATGAACACACACACAGTTAAAGTAAAATCGAGTTTTTGAAAGACAAAAGAGTTCTTGTATGATATAATTCATGCAATCCAAAATTTGCAGTTTCTAGACTACAATCAGTGTAGTCTATAAATATAAATATATACATGTATATATAATATAATATATAATATATACATAAATATATACATGTATATATGAATATTATTTGCACAGACATATATACTAAAGAATTGAAGTAGCTACCAGCTTAATTCAATATAATTCTATAATCCAATAATAGTGCAATATGAGAAAAAAAATACAGCTATTATTAATAAAGCTGGTTTCAAAATGCAAAATTCCAGGCTCACTTAACAAAAGTAGTGGAAGCTACCTAAAGTCACCAAGAAAGTAAATCAAACATGAAACAGTAAAAATAAGTAAGGATTGCTAAGCTAGCGTCAGCATATCAAATATTTCCAAGAAAATGTTCAAGCTAGCATGAATACATTTACCAGAAAAACACATACTTAAGGCACGTGTGATGTTCACGGAAATAAAACACAACACAACTTGCACGTTATGGTACTGAACTCCTAACCTCTTTTAATATTTACATCTTTATCTAGACACTTATCCTCCTGTCCTTGTTTTCTGTTAAAGAATATACAAGGCACATGGAGATGTGTGGTGCTGAGTGTGTGTCTGTGTGAAAGACATGAAAGCCAGTAGTAACTGTCAGAGAGCGATGGCCATGTATTTAACTGCGCATTACTAAGAATGCAGCCTTTTCACACAAAGACAGACACGCACACACTCCATTCCTTGTTCACTGGGTCATGATCCAGTCAACCAAATGTTAGCAAAATGTTTGTGAGGCTGTTCTTGTGTGTTTTTGTCTTTTTCCATCAGGCTGAAATCAGAACCTGCTCATTGAGCACATACCAGATGTTCTTGTATCTCTGAAGAAACAAAAAACACACAAACACGTAAATACCTATACACAGGCCCAAATGGACAAGCTGGCAGGAACTGAGAAGCACACATGCATGTGTGCTCACACACTAACTTCAAACCATCTGGAGTGTCCAGATTAATTTCAGATTGTTCTTCGCTGTGTTTCCAACCCAGTTCACCTCTCCCCCTCAGCCGTATCTGTGTCTGTACCTTATTCTGTCTTCAGTTGTCTCTCTCTTTCTGTCTGCCATCTCTTCTGTTGCCAGATCCTCCTCTTGAGCAGATGGGATAAGTAGAATTTAACGGATATGCACATCAACCCGGATGCCATATTGTAAGCATCACACTTTAGGGCATTTCAGTAAAAAGCACTACGTTTATCCTCTTAGATAATGCCGAGTTTCCTGCATTAGGTTTTCTTTTTTTCTACCAAACTATCTAGTAACTGAAAAATAAAGTCCTTTAAAGTCCATATACAGTCCAATACAGCCCTTTTTACATCTGCCAATAAGACTAATTTGTCTGACCTCCTACATTTGATACTATGTAAGGAACTGCTATTCAAGTTAGTTTGTCAGGCCTAAACCTTGGTCATTTTTTTGCAAAGGGACAACAGGGACAGAGTTTATTCAATTCACCATTTGAATAAAAATTAATTTGATGATAATCACAATTTTAACAAACACCCACACACCAAAATAAACATGTTTGTTTGCTGGTTGCACTGAACAAAAGGTCAGAAAGCCCCTAAATCAGTGGGTTTCATGCTAGTTCAGTGTTTCGGAAACATTTTTTTATTTAACTTTTCAAGCTGGCAAAGACCGTGGTTGTCCAAACAAAATGATGTAGCAATCATTTCATGAGTTGGGGTATTTTAGCCTTGGACTAAAGTAGTAATCTCACAAACTGTCTGATTTCTACTACTAGTTGTGTGTTCTTAGCTATGCTACTTATCTACATCAGGGAAGTAAAATCCTGTAATTTGTTTTTTCAGTAGTGAAAACCCAACACATGTGGCCAACCGGCGAGCAAACAAATGTGGCCTCCATTCTAACAAACACTGTAATTCCAATAACTTTTTTAAAACACTTTATTTTACAGTAGCATAAAAGGAGATTTTAGTTATTAGAGTTTGCCAATAATATGAAAGAAAAAGTTTATGCACATCAATTTCCATGTTCAAATATGCTCTAATAACATGATAACAAAAGATGGTATAAATCTTTTAGCTCTATGTTAGTACCATCGAAATAAATGATCAATTAGTGTCAATCAATTAACGTGCAACAGAAATCACTGACCTTATATAACCAATGGAAACGTCCTACTCATTGACAGCTAGCGATAATACAAGAAAATGAGAAAGAAACGTAATGATGCTTAGGGAACGATGAGATGATGCTAATAAAAAGATAATTGTGGTAAAACAAACAAAACTAGCTGAGGTAAGGCCTAGCTGACAACACAGGCTAATCGGCACCCACTTTTCACTTAAGTCGTCTACATTTTTAGTAATGCATAACTTTAAGCACTAATAGAATGGTGAGCTGAACTGCTCTCATGAAACAAAAAGCAAATAACTATAGACCCTGAGTTTGCTATTTGCTAAGTATGACAGAATAAAAGAAAAAAAAGAGTGTTCTGTGTGTGTGTGTGTGTGTGTGTGTGTGTAAGGGGAGCAGGCAATTTGTGTGTGTCTATAAGTAGCGTGTGAAATAGCCACTCCAGACACAGGTGAATAAAAATGTGGTGCCGTTTGCACACTGTGTTATCAGGCGCTGACGTGAATGCAATTGCTAATATGCACACTGCCAGTCTTTGTTTCTACACAGAGCTAAGTCTTCTAAGTCTTAGATCCTACAGATTTGAGGAATTTACATGGTATTTGTGAGGCTTTTCATTATTATGCAAGCAAGCCTGCACAGCAATACTGCTGTTAGATACCCCAGGTAAAAAAAAAAAAAATGATGGTTTTCTTATTTGTAACAGGCATTCACAGGAATTGCACGACACATGTCAGCAGCGAAGCCAGAGGAATTTGATGCCTTTCCACTCGTACAAAAGTTTTTTTGCAATGCGGAAAAATGAATTATTTCTTGATCACATCCGCCCAACATACCCAAACAAGATCTGCTTTGTTTGATAATGGTTTGACTGTGCAATGAAAAAATCTACATAGAAATCAGACAGACTGTTAAATTTTAGGTGCTGAGAGGCAGCAGAGAGGTGGAGAGCTGTAGTGAACCTGACCACAAGGTCCCTGCCTCATAAATCAAATGCTGGCCTCTTCTTTCCACAGCGTGCTGGGCCACAAATCAAATGCATCTTTCTAAGTTACGCTGTGTAGAACTATTGACTGCAGTGATTCAATACCGGCTATGAAAAAGTGGAGAGGAGAGGAGAGGAGAGGAGAGGAATCTGTTGTCTGGTATCTCCTCCTTTTCTTTCCTTCGTTGCCTCCACCCCCTCTCTCTTTTTCATTATCTCTGTGTCAGAATCATTGTGTTTCTCCCACATTATGTTTGTCTCTCTGCAACCCTCCATCTCTCTCCATCTCCTCTCTCTATATCTTCCTCTCTTAAACCTTCTGTCCATCCTTGCTCTCTTTATTACACCGGTGTTATCACCATGCCTGTACCTCTCTTCATGCATCTCTGTCTCCCTCGTGGTCTTCCTCCCTGCAGCTCAATTCCTCTATCTCTTTCCCCAGCTCTCTCATCATTACCCCCATCCTTTTTCCTCTTTCTGCCTCTATCCTGCTCTCTCATCCCTTCATCCAACCTGCTCTCTGTACATCGCTCTTTCACCACAATTATCTTTGTATTAGCATCATCTCATCTTTCCCTAAGCGTCATTACGTTTCTTTCTCATTTCCTCAGTATTATTATCGCTACGTCACTTTGTCTCTCTCCTGGTATCATTATATCTATCTTCTGTGTTTCCTCTCTTATCCTGCTAGAGTGTTAGGTTGTTTTCATTCCACCCACTCACCTGCTATATTTATCACACAAAGAACAAATACCACAACCTCTCTCTGTCTGTCTTTCTCTCTATCACAGTCTTCGGCCCCCCCGTCAAACTGTTTAAATAAGTGGGGCTGCAGATAGATTCAGGCGTTCAGGCCATTTAGCTGGTGCTCACTGGGGATAAAAGCAGGTCTCTGGAAAATAGTATGAAAGTCCGTCTGCGCAGTTAACTATGTAAAAAACTGTTTTCTCCTGTGCTCCTGTGTAGGCAATTACTTCTAACACTTGTTCCCAAGTTTGAATCCTTTTACAGCCAGCATTAGGTTCACTTTACTAAAAGTAAGGATACACATTTTTAATTACAATTTCATTTATTTTAAAAGGTAATGCAAAAAAGTGATGATTTTTAAAGCAGATAGCCTTTTGCCCAAAATTTAACTGGATGATTTTACTTTCTCAGGCCAAAATTGTATTGTGCAAAGTTTGTTTTTGCCACAAAAATCACTGAAATGCAAACTGACAAACTAATAAAAACCAAAACATTTTATCAATTAAATCAAAGGGGCTATATGTCAAATTCATTATTTATGTACTCAACGTTAACCAAATGTGCACCAAAAATAAAAAGATGGCAGCTAAACAAACGCAAGTAAAGGAGCAGCACATGCTCAAATACCAGTCACCATAACAACCAATGGATATTGAAAGACACATATAATGCCCCATATGACACTCACACTCGCACACAAATGGAAAAACACACACAGTCACACAGGAAGAATCAAGGCTACATCCAGAGTAAATCCCAAACACTGTCAGCAAGGAATAGGGGTTGCTGTCTGAAGATAGCAGAGATAGATAGGATTAATGGTGTGTGTGTGTGTGTGTGTGTGTGTGTGTGTGTGTGTGTGTGTGTGTGTGTGTGTGTGTGACAGACACACGATCAAAGGTAGTGCAGACTTAAAAAAACGATAAAGGGGAAATAAGGAGATCATAGGGATAGAAATGCACACGATTGCATGTGTTACATAGGTGTAAGTGCATATGTTTCTATGTACATTGTGGGAAAAAAGAAAAACCATCTAAATTTCTGAGGAAAACTGAGTGTCTGCATATGTAATCCATCATCTTTTAACCTACAGCTCAATAATTACGATCTTAATAAAGTGAATGAAAACGAATCACAGGATTAAAATCTAGCTAAAGCAACTCAACCAAACCCAAAGTTCAAAATGAAAATTATATGAAAGTACATCATTGGTCTTACTACCACTCTTTCTCTGTCTGTTAAAACTATAAAGTAGATCTGATGCATCATCGAAAATGTTTAGAAACCAGGTTAATAATTTTTCAATAAAGATATTAGTGGGCCTGCAGACATGGTTGCTCATAGGCACCAGTGGAAGTTCTGTCAATCCATTATTTGTATTTGCTTCAAAGTCTCAGTAGAGCAGCCCATACTTATTTGTTTGGGGTTTTGGGAGCTGATGTCAGTCCAGTCACGCCAAAGCACGAGGGGCATTTTTATGAAGTGTTGGCAAATGCGGTGCAGAAATCTGCCACAATAACAGCTCATTACCATAGACGAGGAATAAAAGAGTTGTGCAGATTGTCTTTTTATGTTCAGAAACTTTAAATGACATGACTGGCTCAAAGTAAAAAAGGTGACTGAGACATTACTGCATCTTTGAACTCCGTACAGGGACCTGAAGTCAAAATGGACTTTGACAGTACTGGAATGTTAGCATGCATTCAGACTAAAAAAAGAACAAGACTGGAACACGACTGTTCTGTTTTGTTTGGTACATTTTGAAACTCACAGTACAGATATTTTTAAACCCTCTCGTCTTGGTAATACCCGAGTTCGCCTTAGTCAGACAGGGTGCATTGTGACAAAGTATACGATCGATAAAAGCTGTTTTGAGTTTAAAAGATGGAGGCAAGGAAACAGATACTAGACTGTGCCAAACAGCTCAGCACCCTATGGCAAGTTAGAAGAGCTTTTCCCACAACCTAAAACCTTCATCATAGACCTGTGGGTAAGGATGAAGCAGTCCTTCACCACTATTTCTTTAAGTAGTTGGCTCTTGAACTGTTATGGATTCATGTGACATCATGTGTCACACCCAAAGGTCACATGAAAATAAATCCTATCATAGCCAGTGTGTAAGATTATTTTAATTAAACTGGTTCTTTAAATCAGCAAATCTATACTTTCTCAGTAAGAGAAAATTTAAATTAAGGGCACAAATTGATTTATACACGCCTTTTACTGCTAAGTGTAGTGATATTTAGGACCAAATTTAACACAACCCCGAAAGTGTTTGTATGTGTGCTTAGTTTGGGCACTATTTTCTAAGCACAGATGTGCCTCCATTAAGTATTTATGCAAGAGGGTCAATTACAAAAATCTGAGTTTTTTTTTTTTAATATGGTGTCAGTTATTGCTGTACAGTGGAGGCATCACAGTGCTTTAGGAGTGCATGCTGGAAGAGTGAGATGTTTCTCCACTCATGTCAGTTTATTTTGAATGACAGATAAAGTTGTGATAAAAATGTACAAATCACTAAGCCAACTAATTCTAAACTTACTCTGTGGGAAATTGCGGTTTCTGTGGGAGGAATTTTACAGCCTGTGCAATGGGTTTCAAAGAGAAATGGCTTAAGAAAGAAGAAAGCGGAGGGCTAAACAATATTGCTTTTTTTCCTTGTTAAAGTAAATTAAAATTAACAATGAAACACAAAAACCTGAATTTTCTATTAAAATAAAACTCATTTCAGCACCATGGACAGTACATGCGGTTGTCACAGTGATCTCACTAGCTGTGCTCTGACACTTCTGACATTTTTTTACTAAACAAATCCACCATTGAAAAATTGTAGTGGTACTGTTGACACTAGCAGTTTGAGACTTATTTCCTATATGTGTCTTACTGCATTGAGTTGATTGGCCACAGATTGACCATGTGACTGACTGATAAGATGTTTGCATTAATGAGCAGTTGAAGGAGTAACTAACAAAGTACCCATGCGCACACATGCACAGGGTTCGTTTATATTGTTTATTCTGCTTTTGTGGCAGGAGAAAGAAAAAAGAAATCAGCATCTTGCATACCTAATGCCGATCCAAAGTAATGTTGCGTGTTTAAAAGTAAAATTCCTGTAGTTTAACTTTTAGTTTTTCTTCCAGCACCATGTAGGAGTGCATCAGCCAGTGAAGGAAAACATGCAAATATACACAGAACCATCTTACTAGAATAGATGTGACAATAAAAATCGCTGATGCCCCCCTGGCATGCACTGTGTCTAAAAAAGGAGGCAGTATACACAGTTTTTCACTTATTTTGGAGATGGGCTAAAACAACAACAGAAACAAAATGTATGAATTTTTTTGTATTCTTGAAAAGTAACCCCAGAAATATGATATACCCCTAGAAGCAAGAGTCAGCACACAAGAAAGCACGCACAAATTTTCCAGCAGAAACATGCATAGGATATAAGGTCAAAGCTCGCTGGAAACATTTTAAATCAACAAACTCAGCAACCTCCTGATCGTGTGTTAGAGCTCAGCAAAGCAAAATGGGTGCTGAAGGCAAGCTATGTAGGCAATCCGATATGTGTTTTGTCTATAAATGTGTTTTTGAGTGTGTGCATGTATGAGGCTATATGGCCTTGGGTGTACTGGAGCGTGTCTGTATGTAGTAAATAGTGCTATTATGCTGAGAAATCGTAATATAAACTGGAACTAGCGATCAAGATAGGGTCACTCTGTCATTGATAAAAAAACAGGAGCCTGGCACCTAAAAGTCCCACATATGCATTTGTTTTTGTTATTTGCTTACTCTCATTCTCTGTAATTTTATCCCTTTCTAAGTATGATATTTCTCCCTGACACTGGAAATCAATTGCTTGTTTCATCTGACAATAATGTTGTTTTCACTGCAAACAAAAACCCCCGAAAACAAATGAAAGTGGTCCTGCAGCCATTGAAAGTGAGCAGTGGTTTTCTGTTCTTTAAATAACAACATCACCAACTGTTTTCCCTCTCTATGATCCATCACAAGTCACAGCTTTATTCTTTAAAGACACCTTTATTGTTGTTGTCCTAGTCTCTGTTTCTGATTTTGTTTTGGTGGTTTCTTATTAAAATGCAGTGATTATTGTTGCTAACTGATAACAATCAGCCATCACTAAGGAGAAAGACCTTCAGATACATGCCAATGTTGCGATCTTGTTCTATTTTATACAGTTTGTGAATACTTCATGAGCAATTGCTCTCCAGGTTTTCTGAACATCTTTCATATCCATGTGCACATCTCAGCATAGTGTACAGTTTAAAAACTTTTAAAAAGTTATGGAAACTGGACAAGTAGAGGACAGAAGAAGAATCAGTATGTCCGAAAAAAAAATATCTTCATTGGATAGACAATATGTTAAAGTGATTTCCTTAAGAAATAAAATCCAGCAGAGATGTGACATAGTACCTGAGAGAAGCACCTGGCCATTCAGGTGTTCCATCTGCTGTCAAGAAGTTATTCTTAAGGAAGGGAAAAGGGCAGAAAAGGCTGAGGTATTCCAAATTACACGAGAACCGGACTGAACATCAGTGGCAACAAGTCTTATGGATTGATAAGAACAAACTTAAATTTTTTCAGTTCAAATCATTATCAGCTTGAGGCCAGGAAACGTGCAACAATGAATGTCTGTAAAACATAGTGAAGGCAGTGTCATGGTGTTGAGCTGCCAAACAGTGGTGTTGGAGATCTTGGTGAATTATAAACTCAGAAAGTACCATCAGATTTTGAACCACCATGCAATACAATCAAGAAAATGTCTGATCAGCAACTGCTTCATTTTTAAGCATGACAATGATCCACAGTGCCACACGCTGGCACTGCAGTAAAAGCATACATGGATAGAAGAAGAGCCAGTGGAATACTGTCAGTCATGGATTGGCCTCCCCAGATCTCAGACGTCAAAATTAAAGTAGCAATGTGGGATCATCTTGACAGAGTGCAGAACAAAAGGCAACAGCATTTAGTAAAGAGCTTTGAATGTCATTTAAGATGACAGTAAAACTATTCCTGAATACTACTCAAAGAAATGACAACAACACTGTCAAAGAGAACTATGGTTGTTCTGTAGAATACAGATGGTCATACCAAATACTAACAAATCTCAATTTTTGCCTTATATACTGTATTTTCCTACATGAGTGAATGTTTCAACAAATCACTGCACTTATTAACCCATTTCAAGCAAAATATAGAGAAATGAGGCATGGCTCAAACATTTACTTAGTAAATTTGAACCTTTATACATACTGTTGTTTCATGCTTTCACTGTATGAGCAAAGTTTTGATCTTGGCCAATAACTTTTGTTAATGTAACTAAAAAAAATGCACAGTGATTAAAACAAATATTGTGCACGAGTAAAGAGATAACTACAATAAAACACCCATTTTCTTTTCGCACATTAACCTGTATGCAGTTTGTTTGCATTTTTTCCTGTTTATGTGCAGGTGTACGCATCGTTGGGACAGGCCTGCACACACACACACACACACACACACAGACACAACAGACAGAAATGGAAACCAGAATTATACCTTCATAAAGGAATCAAAGCCTCCGCTGTCCAGGTGTGTTCCTTATAATTTTATGTTAATTTTTATTAGAAACTCTTCCTGCTGTGACAATTATCCACTTATCTTCCTCCTTTCTCTTTCGCTCTCATGTCTCTGAAACAACATTCATTTATCACTATGCCCTTTTCACACTATACTTTAATTTCATTTATTTAGGTATCTTTTGAACATTTAAATATAGATATTATTCAGTGGTTTCTAGGTGTGAGCGGTGCGTTTATAGGACTGCATGAAATGTTTACTTCAAACTTGGAGTTTATTAAAGTATTTTCAGCACAATTTCACTCTCGAATCTTTACATGCTGCCGCTTGGTCAGGACCTCTTTTCAAATTTTAACACACCTGGCAGCCTTTTAGTATCATTTCCTAGATGCAGGGTCCAGAAAACCATTTTGTGAGGTGAGGAAGAATAACAACCAACAAAAGCCCGCATAAGGAGCCAGGTGGGGTAGCAGGTGGAGCGGCGAGCGGCATAATGACACTTTTAGCCAGAAAACAGGAGTTTGAGCTCTTTCTTGGACTTCTATTTTTACACTTTTGTTTACTTTTGTTTTTGTTTTAGTGTGCTTTGTAACAAGATCAATTTTATTCACTTCATCTGTCAGCGGTTTTAATGTTGTGATTGATCACTGTATTGTTCACCTTGAATTCCATACGCTGCAACATCAAATTTTAAAGACTTTGCTTGTAATCACCCCTGTTAACTCATTCATTCGTTCGAATGGTTAAATAAGAAGCATCAATTGTAAAGCACTTGATTCTTAAAGGCAGAAAGGCACTTTGTAAGGGCAGTCCATTTACCAATCAATATTTTAGCTAGCAGTCTGACATTAGTCTGTGAAAACACACAGCGTTCATTCACACACACACAGCTGGTGTCAGTGTTTGGGTTCTACTTTGTTTAGCCTGTCCCTACCGAGCAGCTAATGCTAACCAGCTGCCTGAATGTCATGTTAATGCTGCAGACAAATTGATACACAGATTGTCTGTGCACAAAGTGATCATTACAGTGGATATGCTGTACTAAGATGAAGCACCCCATAGTGCAGCCATACCTGTATTTAAATTTAAAAAATGTATTTATCGATGAAGTCTTTGATTCTATTTTGCTTATTTCTAAATAAATATTGACTCGTCATATATAAATGGGCTCAAATTGTGGTCAAAAGTATTTTGTACTCAAATGCATAGTTGTGAACTGTGTAACCTTGTTAACCAAAATATCTGAAAATTTTATGTTTGTGCATAGGTGAAAATTTGTGTGTGTAAAAATTTTTTTACACAAGTTACATTTTTTTTGGTTAAGGTCTGGTTACAGATATGAAGCAAAAAACTATGTGTAAAACTCAACGTGCAAGTTCCCTGGCTGTGTGTGAGTTTCAACTTGCAAGTATGACTTTTGACCCAATTTTTCTTCAGCTGATTGGTCAATGTCATGTCAATCACAAATTTAACAATACAATCAGAGAACAGATGGGTTTGGCTGTCAGAGGGGTGCTTTACTGAGTTTCAGGTCCTGGAAGGGTAAATGCCTTTTTCACGTGCCAGTGTTTTCCCTCATCACCACGAAGGAAATCATTCTCTGGTCCGTGGCTGCTGGGTGACCCCTCGTCTGGAGCGCTCCTCAGCTCTTTCCAGGAGGGTGGCACGGTTGCCCGTCCGTTGGTCCCCCTTGGGCTCTTACACTCTGGGGGGGACTCTGGATGTCTGGGGCCTGGATCTCCTCCATGCCTCCATTTAGAATTTACTGTTATATCCACTTAGCTAGATTATTGCGATATTGTTGTTTATTATGTTGCTCTCTTTTTTTTGCTTGTTTTCTCTTTTTTTCTTCTCTCAATAGGTGATCCAGGTGATATATTTTAGTGCCCTTTCTCACTGTTCCTCTTTCCCTCCCTCTCTTTCTTTATCTCTCGTCCCATCTGTAACAACTAAAAAATAAAATAAATAAACAATAACAACAAAGGTCAATCAAATGGATCAATATCGCAAGACAGTGATGGTCCAGTAAATCCATTGGGCATCTTTCTTGGCCTTCAGACAATAATTCTGATGGCTAAAGAACCAAACGGTTTACGTGCTTATACAGGGACCTCTGTAAATGACACACTCTTCACTAGTGGGGATAGTTAAAAAGCTTTCTTCGTTATGAATGAGTGATACATGTTTTTATTAAACATTTGAACATATTACAACACAAACTGTTGTTGAGGATATAAAGTCAGAGAGATAAATATTTTGAAAAGACTGGGAGCAGGTGCATCAATTACAAGTAGAACGTCAGAGCTCAGCAGCAAGCGGAACAAATTTTGGATCCTTCGCTCTTAGTTAGCAGTGAGCGCAGCGTATGCCGCGTCTGCTGTGAAAGGTGTGCAGTGTGACTCACAGCAATGGTCCCTGGTCAGCCCTGACATTGTGTTAAAGTAATACTAAAGTAATAATGGTGTTTCTGACCACAACTTTACCATTTCAACAGCTACCAAATGTTAAGGGACCTAGCTTGTACAAGCCCCATGGGATAACAAATTTCCCACCTGTGGGACTAATAGAGATCCTCAAGCTTCAAACTGTATTACCCCTCCAGGACCTGAAACTTAGTAAAGCACCCTGCCAACAGCCAACCCCATTTGTTCTCTGACTGGATTGTTAAATTTGTGATTACAAAACTCAGTTCACAACTATGCACTTTGTTTACAAGTACAAGAGCATAAAGCATTTTTCTTTTAAACTGATGACTCACAGGATTCACTCGATGCTTTATGAAAAAAATAATTTGGTAAAAGTATGCCTTTAACCCAGAGCTGTTACTGTCACATTTATAGGGCTTCCTTCTTGTTTTTTTTCCCTTGTGTACTTATCTTTAAAGGTTATTGGTACCTGTGGATTTTTGTATCCTTGTTTGTAAAAAAGGATTAGACAAAATATGAGAGAGATCAAAACAGACAGAAAGACCAGTTTGTGCAATAATTGTTAAATGCATTAAGGTAGAGAGCTAAAATGCATGCAAGCTTCACGCACATGCATACATATAGCAGCGAAGCTGCTTTTAAATGGATGTGATTTCAATAAGGTGTTAGCTGATGAACTGACCACAACACTGAACATACTACCACGGATCCCTTGAGAAATAAGACTAGAAAATATGCACAAGTTTAAAGGAAGAAAAACTAACACAAATTTCTTAAGCCAGACACAGAAACAAAAGAGATATACTATGGAGGAGAAAGGCAGGGATGAATACATGCTGCGAGAGGTAAAGAGGTAAAGAGTGCAAATGCAGCTCTTTGCATTCATACGTTTGCCCTTGGGGCCCTAATACTCTATATGCTGCAGTACGCTTTGTTATTCATCTGTGGGGACATTGACGTTTCACATGAGCTGGCAGGTTGTGTGTGCAAAAGAGAGAGAGCGAAAGAGAGACACACACATACACAAATAGAGGAAATGAAATTGGAAGTGTATAAGTTAAAATGAAGATGGCAAGATGCGTGAAAAGGGAAAGCGAGGTTAAGACTGCAAGAGGGAAAAACACAGCAGAGAGGAATGAAGAAGCAAACACTTTGTTATTGTAATACACACTGGAGAGAAAGTGAAGCACAGGAAGATTCTAGAAAAGATAATGTAATAAAGATTTTCTTAAGTTATTGCAATCTCCATAATGATCCTTGATTTCCTAGTTGATTGCAACCTTTCCTAAACAGTAAACTTGTATGTAAGCCAAAAAAAAAAATTCCAAAGAATTTAAAAGCCTGTTCTTTCTCAATTATCTTGTTACACACACACAAATATAAAATTGAACTTCAACCCTTTACTGCTTATCCATATAAGTTGTGTTATGGTTTTCCTGTCCACAAGCATGCTAGGGTCTGCTTGAGTCAGAGGGATGCAGTTTGATCATCATACATTCTTTGGTTCTGTGCAAACATCTTTGTGCCTGACAGTGTTTCGTGACCGTGCGCACTACTTCACCAAGACACGGCACTACCACGCACAAACTGTGCATGTGCCCTTCAAGTGGACTTAAATGAACCAAAACAGAAGCAACTTCTCATTATGTTTGTGTACACATATCTCTGTAAACGGGAATGAACCTGCCTTTGGGTTACGGTATGGCTGGAGCCTATCCCACCTGACAAAGGTTAAAAGGTAAGACAAGTCCACTGTCCATCATAGAGCTAACACATGGAGATAGAAAAAACACAAACTCTCACATTGAGACCATCGGCCAATTTAGATTCACCAGTTACTATAACAGCAGGAGGAACTGTGGGATGAAGCTAGAGCACCCACATGAAAATCCATTCAGGTAGAAAAGCCCGCCTAGCCTACTGGGAGATCTGAACCCACCATTGGTGCACTACCTCCCTGAAGCAGTTTTCCCCCATACAAAAAAAGTCCTCTTTTTTTTAATGAAATGTTTAATATCTGCATTTTTTCTGTGTTTTTGCACTAATCTGAATTAAGGAGAGGTCAATTTAGAGAAGGTGAGAAAGTAAATGTGTTTTTTAAAAAAGACTTGCTTGACTTTTTAACCTACTATTACGTTTCAACCCACTGCTGATAAAACACATTCACTTATTTTTGTACTGGTAAACTTTTTAGATTGATTTTTGATTTATTTACAACAAGTAATGAACATTCAGGATTGCTGAATTTGCTCACAGTAATGAATTTATGCTACTTAAAAATCCCAAAGCTGTGACAAATTTCCTATCATAGCCAAATGTGGCCCAGCATATTGGCAAAATGTGTCACATATAAGATATTTGCAGACATAATGTCACGCTGGAGCAGTTTACTCACAGCAATCTTGCACTGATGCAAGCGGTTTATTTGCTTGCTGCAAGTGGATAATTTCCTGCCTGCATGAGCTCAATAATGGTGTAGCTTGCAGTGACACTGCTATGCCAACATTAGGGAAAGAGCAGACCAGAGGAGGATGTCAACACAAATTAGTTGGGTCAATGCTGTTTCAATAAATAAATAAATAAATGAAGTCTCAATGTATTTTCTTTTATCGTAAAACCTTTATTGTTTTTTGGGGGGGTTTTGTGAAATGTGAAAACACTAGGAATGCTTTTTCCAGTATTTGTCAGCTAAAATTGCTCATTATGTATGAGGGGCTTCCCTGCTCCTCTGATTAAATTCTGCATCTTTCTGAAGGCTGCAGAACAGGTATCCATCTGTATTTAAAAAATCCTGCTGAACCTGCATAAAAACTATTATTTACTTGTTGCATATTTGGAATAGTGTGAATTTGTGCTTTGAAATCAGTTTGTGCACTAGCACTGGACTCTTACGAAAATGGCAGAGTAGGGTGAAAGTGCTCTGCTGTTAAAAGGGATTAAAGGAGCTGATCTGATTTTTCACGATTGATACCTATAATTTATTCCTTCTAATCCAGCTTCTAGCATCAGTACTGCAGGTGCATCACCAAGAGCCAAGCTGCTGCTGGACATGAAATTACCCAAAAATCTGTCAGTCATTGCCAAGTGCGCTACTGCAATGAATCTGACTAGCAGAAACAGTGCCTTCTGAGGAAGTAGAAGGGGAGGTTGAAAGAAGACGAGTGAGTGAGAGAAATGGAATGAAAGTGGAACATGGAAAGAGAAGCGGGAGAGGCTGTTGTTTCATTTCAAAGGGGGAAGGGAAAAAGGGAGAAAGGGAGAGAACACAAAGAGTGAAACCCCCTTTCCCATCTCACAGTAAGAAAAGAAAACTTGTGTCGTTACCAGGGAGGGTGCTTTTATTCTGGTGTTTCTATAGCAACAGTTTCTATGTGCCCATTTTACCGACCTGAACAGTTATTATTATGCAACGTGTGCGTGTGTGTGTGTGTAAATCACAAATGCCAGAAACAATGTAATTATTAGCATCATGCAGAGACAGTTGTACATTTTTAACTACACATACAGCACAAAACATCTACGCATGCGCACACTGGTGCATGGGATAACTTTAAGATAAGGTGACATCTTTACTTAATGAGGGCTTCCTCAAAACACAACAGGATTAAAGGGAAGTAAACAGGTAGGTCAAAACAGACAAAAAAATAAAAATAAATGAAGGTTTAAAAATACTGATGCACTTCAGAAAAACTGTAGTCAGTATTTTTCTGTGCATATGTTAGTTTATTCCAGTCTTTATTAACTGTCTTCCAATCCACAGCGCTTTGTGTTTTGCATGTCCTGATTTGTGGCCGTAGCTTTGTGTGTATCTGTTTGTGTGTAGCTATATATCCTGTATGATCACATCGCATTGTCATTTTCAGAAAAACAGATTGAGACAGAGAGGCATTTCTGAGAACCTGGGACATCCATCTTCTATCGCGTGTAAGTGTGTGTGTGTGCGTGTGTCTAAAATCCCACAGTTCTTTAACAAACTACATCATATTTACACACATACACACGGGATCATTAAACTCAGCGGATGCTGCTTTTTGCCTTCAAAAAAGTGTGTTAAAAGTGTGTTAGAAAGACATAAAAAAAAATGAATGTCATTTTGGTCTCAGGGTGTCTGACTCCCAAGGAGCCTGACATCCAGTCACCATTCTCACCCTCACAACTATGTATGAACTTTTCATTTACATTCTCCTTCAAAAGGATTTCTTTTCCTGAAAATAACAAACTTTTTCTTAATGTTTTTAGTACTCCCAAAATGGGAACCTCAACTCAGAAGCATACCACAAGAAGAAAGCCTAATCAAATGTCAAAGCTATGAATCTTGGCTGAACTTTTGTCTTGTAGCATAGTTCATGCTACATCAAACTTTAAGGAAGCTTTAAATCTGTATTTTAGTTTAAAGTATTTTACAAAAAGGGAATCGGGAACACATGTTGAAGAAATAACAAGTTTCATAAAAAGTTAAAAAGGACAGTACATTTTGTTGCAGATATATCTACAACAATGAGCACAACCCTGGCCCATCCAGTCTCATAATACCAGAGGAGATAGTGAGTCATAATTCTGTCCTCAGTTTAATATAAGGGGAAAACATGGGCAGTTATAATAAATAACAAAGCAGGAGCAACATATTGATTTGTTATTCATTGTGTTCATAAAACATGAAGCTCAACAAGTTATCCATAGATCCATCCATCCATCCACTTTCTTAACCAGTCATCTAACTAATGGTGTCAGTGTTATGGCTCTGCTGAGGGTAAGACGTATGGAGATGTAAGGGAGGATCCAAATGCTGGCATATGCAGGTGAAATGATGATTTATTAAACATAGAAAAATAACAAGACAGCGAAGGGACAGGGGACTAACTAAACTGGGAAAGCTAAACTACAAACACAGTGAACACGAAACACAAACGTGGGAGAGACAAGCAGAATGACGAGGGGCAGCAGGGACGCACACGGGTGGAGCAGGAAGAAAGACAGCATAGATACACAGACGAACCAGCACCGACTAAGAGACAAGACACAACTTATATACACTCAGGACAACGAGGGGATTACAGGCAGGTGGGAACACAGCTGGGATAAATGAGACTAACGAGACTTGGGGAACAAAGCAACATACACTGAACACATTCATATAAGACACAAACCTTCACAATAAAACAGGAAATGAGGAAACACGACACAGAGACACAGAAACACTCACACCCAAA
>VUQR01010677.1:0-10559 GCA_015108515.1 Hemichromis elongatus | reverse complement strand
ATTATCCACACAGAGTAGATCATCTCAGACACATACAGACACACAGAAACACTTACAATCGCACATAAAGTGTGACCAAGGCATGCATGAACACAGACACAAATACACAAACGTATTTGTTATTTGTTACTTGCGGGTGGCTGTGGTCCAGGAGGTCAAATCATCAACTAATTGGAAGGTTGGTGGTTTGATACATTGCTGCTCCAGTCTGTGCCAAGGTCCTGAATCCCAAGTTGCTCCCGTTGTGTTCACTGGAGTTTGAAAGCGTGTGTGAATGTTGAATGTAGAAAAAAAGTGTTTGTGTGTGAATGAGACATGTTGGATAAAGGTTTAAGTGCTCAAGTAGGATAGAAAAAGAACCAGCCCATTTATCTGTTATTTAAATAATTATTTTAAATTATTTAAAAATTAACTTGGTGTTTTTTTAAATCAAAATGAACATTTTGAATCAATTAGTTGTTTTCTTATATAATAACTATATGAGTATATACAGAAAACTGTAATATTTGGTACCCTATAGGACACCGTTGCCCTTGGTGAATGAACCAGTAGAAAGCTTTTATGTGTTTATCACTTACCTTGGAGTGCGATAGGTCATTAGCAGATGTCACCATGGCGATATACCCCAGTAACATGTGAACCACTATCAACCATCCAGTGCAGACTTCAGTTCTGCTTCCATTTATTCCGAACTACCAGTCGTCTTGAACTTAAAAGACAGTGAAAGACTTTGTTTGCTTGTCGTGTTTACTGATAAACATTTATCAGGTTTGTAGCATTACTGTAAAATTTTATTTTGACCTTCACAGCTAAACCAACAATGAAATGTTATCCCCTCACGTCAAAATTAATTGGCCTCCTTCTCGCTCTACAGGACTCAGCAAGTGTCTGGGCCAAGATGGCGTCTAATGATGCCTAGCTTGCCAAGGGACTCAGACAAGGCTGCCATTTCAGCCAGGGTAACGGTCCAGTCAGAGTAGCACACGCATCCAAGACAGCTGGTCGCACAAACCCAGATGTCCAGAGGATTTGATAGTCCAGACATCCCGCTGGACAATCAGCAATGACAGTCAGGGCTGGTCCTGGAGGTACATGTGTGGCTATGGCTACCATTAATGTCAAACTCATTTTTGTTTATGAGCCACATACGGCTCTATTTAATCTCATGTGACTCAGACCAGTAAAACTAATCCATAGTAAGCTCTAAAACACAATGTCTTTAAATGTTTCCATTCCTTCTCAGTCTAAAGAAGAAAAAGCACACTCTGAAAATGTTCATATTTAATGACGATCAGGTAGAATACAGATAAAGATCAGCCTGCGATTTCTAACAACAATAAGTGCAGTAAGCAAGAATATGTCTCTCCTTTCACATTCACTCTCCTGTCAAGAAAAGAAATGCTACAGCCATAAATCACAGAAGGAAAGCAAGAAGTCGACACAGCTCATTAGCTTAACCACCTAAGTTCAGTGTGGTATTGCAGGAATAATGTATTTGCAAGTTAGGAGGCAGTAGTGATTAACACATTTAAAATTAAATAACTAGTGGTGCATAATACAGCTTAAAGCCTTCCTTCTGTACAAGATATCTTTATCTATAGCGACAGTTTCGTTTTATAAGTCCTGCTATGCTCACTTTTTGCCAAGCCTTTTTTCTGGCTTCATATAAAAAGAAGTTTGAAGGACATACAGACTTGTTTTTATACAGCACAACATGCCTCATTCACCTATATTCATACAAGCTCTATTTATTCAATATTCACTCTGATTAAAGCACTGAAGAGCAACCTGATGTTCAGTTCCTTGCACAAGGATACTTTGGCACTCAAACAGGATTCAAACCCCCAACCTTTCTATTTTTTGTGGGAGAATCTCAGCAGAAATGCTCTCACAGCCCATTATTGTAAATAATTTGGGTAATATTTACAACTTGCTATAGGTTGCCTAATGTATGATGCAATCAAGTTATATTCTGTGTTCTGTTTTATACATCAGCTGAACGCAAACATTTTTTCTTTACTTTTTACTGCATGAACAAGACGCATGTTTAGGCGGGCTGAGACCACCCCTGCTTACAGCTATCTCCGGCCTGGGTCTCCAGTGAGCTCCATGGTGAGGGCAGGATATGAATATTAACAGCAAGCCCTGAGGAGGCTTTCCATGCGTGTGCAAGTAGGAGAATGCAAGTTGTGCAAAACGGTGCCCAATACACAGCACATATTAGCTGACGGTTGGTACTATAAGTGATTAATAAAGCAAAAACTTCAAGCAAACAACAGGACGAATTAAGTGTCTCACCTGGCATCAATGACAATCGTGTGTGTGTGTGTGTGTGTGTGTGTGTGTAAGTGAGGGGGTGGGGGGGGTAAATATATATGAGTGTGTGTATCGTCTCTCCTTTTTCCCCAAGGCCTGATATTGGATGATGTCCCAAAATCAAGGCCTCCTGCCACGAGGCCATGATTCATCACCCTGAATAGATTTGCGAATGCGTGTGTGTGTGTCTGTGTGTGTAAAAGAGATGATTTCTATGTGTACAGTGCAGTGTTTCAGTAGTATACAATTTTACTGCGTTTTTTTCTGCCTACAGTACATTAGTACAGGATAAATCAGCAGAGTTAAAAGAGCTTCTTAACAGATTTTGTCGACCTAAAATATCTGTGAAAATATTAAATATAGATATGTGAAATTGTTGCACTATTCCTCTCTGGCACTGTTACTTCAACTTTGTTGTTAAACTATTGCAGACTGTACTATCTTTACTCTTTATGCTGCTATTTAACAACAATTTCCCCTGTGGGATCGATAAAGTTTCTTTGACCTTACCTGGAATTTAACTTCATTTAGTAATGAGGTAGTGGGTGAGTGTATATTATATATGTAGGTTTTCAAGTCTGACTAAAGTTCTGTCTAAATCAATAGAGAGAAATTGAGACAAATACAGACATTTTACTAACTACATTACTCCATTGCTTTTTCTGTTTGATGTTTAAAACCAGACATCAAACCCAAATGATTTACTGGCCTCATAATTTTGGGGCGGGGGTGGGCTGTGGCTCCAAAGGTAAAGTAGGTCTTTCACCTATTGGGAGGTTGCTGGTCCTGGCTGCTGCTACAGAGAATCTGTGGAGTCCTGAGTTGCTCTTGCTGTATCCATCAGTGTGTGTGTTATAGAATAAGATGCCCCTTCACATTAGGTTGGCCCCAACACTTTGGGTTTAAAAATCTCTAAAAATCTTAGCAGTACTATCAGAGTCACACACAATTTTTTTTTAATTTTTTGTGCTATATTTTGTCTATCTAATTTACTATTATTTATTTTATGGTTTTTATTATTTATTTTTCCTGCCTGGAAAGAGGCATGGCTACTGTGTCTTTCATGGCTTCAGCAAAGCAAGGCCATATGTGTGTGTATATATATATATATATATATACACACCTCTTTTTAGTAGAGGTATAAGTGCGTTAGTACACTTTTAACTCCTTGCATGGCATTCCACATCACACAGGTTTGTCCACACTGTAGAATATGAGATTAGTTTAGTCCAGAGCAGTTTAGTGAAGTTTAAGTTTAAAAGCCTATCTAAAAATTAGATAAAGCACATGGGGTCCTTACAAATTGCTAATTGCAATTGCTAATGACTTTCATATCAGATAGAAAAAGATGAATAAACAGCTGCCAGGAACCGAAGACAAAGTACATCCACATTTCTAAAACACAGCAGGGAAACGTTCAGTTGTGTAAAGGGTAATCAATTTGTATTAAATGGCTGAAATATGCAAAAACGCTGGTGTGGCCCTTCCTTTGTTCAAATGTGCTTGTGTCTCACTTCTGGTTGTGTGTGTCCACCAAGGGCATCATTTATCCACCAGCCCAGAGGCAAAAACAACCTGCTGCCAGTATTGATGATTCCTCCTGCAGCACCTGTGTGGATTGGGTTCAGAGGTCACCAGTCACAGGCAATCAGGAGTAAATGGAGCCTGTGTAACACTAGACAAACGGCTAAGAGCTTTAGAACAAAGCCAAGGCTGCCATACCGAGTGTGCTGCTGTGTATGTGTGTGTGTGTGTGTGTGTGTTACTGCAACGCTCCCTTATTTCACCCAACCTTAGCCACTGTAACAGGATTAATTCCTGTTTATTTTTAAGTGTCTGACCTTCCTGATGATCCGTTTATCCTTATTTGTCCTCAAGACTGCAAACCTCACCAAAAAAGCTGCATCTTTTTTTTTTTTTTTTACTTTTAACTCAATAAAATTGACTGCCAGGTGAGCTGTGGCAGGCCTGAACACATTCCCAATCCCTTTATGCCAGTAGTAAGCTTTAACACAGTCAGCTGATACAGCCAGCATCTTCCCCCTGTTCATCCGCAGGCTAATCCAACGCTGTTTTATTGTCTTATTAACTCTCTGGGCCTGAACGCCAAGGCTCATAACAGCTTGTGGGAAGCGTTGTGAAGCCAAGCCGCCAAACGCATCTCCAAGTAGGCTGAGCCGCGGAGAGGCTCGCTTGAGGAGGAAGACACATATCAAAGAAGGTTTTAAATGCACTGATCTGCCTTGCCTTAACTCACTCTTACATCATCATAAAACATCATCCAATTTACCAGCACTGTCAGAGAGGAACCATAACATATTTGCATAATGCAGAGTCTTCACTATGTTAATCCTCCCTCAACTCAGCCATGTAAAGAGGACTCTTTTGTGTTTAGGCTCATTCTCTCTTACTCTGTCTAGAGTGTGTGCATGAGTGCATTACACTGTACTTGCGTGTCGATGACTGTGAAAGATTATGGAGGTAAATGAGGCTCTCTACAGCCCCTCCAAGCTCTCCATGCAGCAGTGTGATAGTCAGTGATACCGCAGGGCATCACAGGAGGAGCAATAGAAACGCATTACTGCTGAAATCACATTGCTCTCCTCCACTGAGGGGTGTAAGTTACTGGGGAAATGGATGAAGCTCGCAGGAGGAGGCGAGGGTGATGAAGGTGGGGGAGAGGTGCGGCCTCTCCACAATTTGCATTGACACGTATGATCTCTTTTTAATTTCCCTGGCAGTGTGAAATATGGATGATGACTTGATTAGATTGTGTCTCGGCTGGATTCAGATGAAAAGCAGCGCGTGTGCTGAGTGAACCGGCTGCACACTCAACTCTGGTGCATTTGAAAATTCAAGTGCGTTAACGGGAAAAATGCTCCTTCAGACCCTCTGACACAGTTTCGTCGCATCGATTTGTAGCTTTTAGTGAAGTGCAGGAGTCATTATGTGATGAGTTGTTATCACTTTTAGCAATGCTGGTAGCTTGGCTTGGTAGCGATGGTAATATTGGTTTGTTGGTTGGCTCACACTCAACTATTGTCATAGCATTTTCTGTAGACAGTCAAACAGCCTGACATTGCTGATGGATTAATCTTCCTGTAAAACCGTCATGAAGTAAATATTTTTGACTTCTAGTGGAAGAAGTGAAAATTTTAAATGATAAATGAGGTTTTGAAAAGCACTTTAAGATTTCACATTTAAACACACACATGCAGTATAAAGGCAGCAGACATGTACAATGGTCAATGTTTTTTTATAGTATAAATATAAAATATAAAAAACTCAAAAATGAGTACGCCACATGATTTAACAGCTTGTAGAACAACAATACCTTGAAGTCATAATTTTCTATGTGATATTTTAAGTCTCTCAGAATGATGTGGAGGCCCACTCTTCTTTACAAAGTGACCTCAATGTATTTGGGTTTGTGGGCACTCATGTATGCATGACTCTCTTCCTACCACTGGATTTCAGTCAGGTGGGTCATTGCAACACTTCAATTTTTTGTCGTAGTTGCTGGTGTGCTAACTCACAGCTAACTCACAACTGAGCCACAGTTGACTCAGTTCCTTGTCGACTCTGACTTCAAGATGCCCAAATTATCACCCCTCCTCTGCCATCCTTGATAATTGGTATGAGGTCTTTAAATGTGACACTGTGCATGGATCTTGTGATTGTTCCAGAAGTTTTATGGTTTTATTTCTTCAGATGCAAATTTTGATAGAGGCTGTCTCCTGGCAACCTTTCCAAATGAGCCATACTTTTTAAGATTTTTTTTTAAATTGTGCCAATATGACCTTTATACGGTGGCCCTGAAGTGCAAACCACAAGGGCCACCGTACCTTTAGCCTTTGGCATGCTAACAGATGCCTATAGAATCTGAGATGTAGCTCTTGGATCTCTTGCGAGATCTCTCACTGCAAAAACTCAAAATCTTACCAAGTATATTTGTCTTATTTCTAATCAAAATATCTCATTACACTTAAAATAAGACAAATTTAGCTACAAAGAAGCATTTCAGTAAGATATATGAACTTGTTTTTAGACAGTGCATCTTAAAACTGGAAAATTTTTACTTGTTCCATATCTTGTATTAAGTGTAAGCATTACAGGTTTACTTTGGGGTTAATTTGTTGGGAAAAAATACAGCATTGTATCAACACACACCTGAATGCTCCAGACCAACAAACTACGAAAAACTTCTCTTTTTATATCACGGTTGTTGATTAGTTCATCAAATGCATTTGATTAACAGCAAGTTGCTGCTACTCTTAAGGCCTCTAGAAGCATTTTTTTAACAGGACTGCAGAGAATCACATGAAAACTTTATATGACTGTATTTTAACCAGTGCTAGGTCAAAGGTTTCCCTTATCCTATTAAATATTTCCAAGTCTACAAATTTGCACCAGCATTTCTTCAGACAGTTATAGTCCCCAGTGGACACATTGTAATGACTGTAATGATTCTGGCAGCTCTGCTGACCTTACCGTGTGCTTGACATTTGTAGTTTGGAGTGAAATGTCTTAAGAACTATCAAATACCTGCAGTTAAATTTAGTATTCATTAAATTCACCTTCAGGATTTGCTAGATTTTCATCCAGGACAATGTTTCTCAAAACGTTTATCAACAATTTATTTAGTAAATGTTTCTCAAAATAAATATAATCTAAAAATGCCTTTAAAAATATTACAACACTGCACCAAAATGTTAATTAAAAACTATCACTTCACTTATTTTTCGTCACCATGCACTGACCCCAAGATGAAGTTACATTGAACTGAGTATTTAGGACCTCTGTCATTTTTCGGTGGCAGGGAAGCAGCTACACTAATGAAACTCTTTTGCAGGCTTGATGAGTCTTTCTTGGTCATTTATTTATTTAAATGTATTATTTATTAATTATCTGAACATGACTGTGTTTGTCAGTTACTTTTTCTGTAGGTTTCAGAAAAAAAAAAACAGTTAATCCATTCACTAAACTGAGTATTTTTTCAATCACTTATGTGTTAAATACCTTCAGCAGGATTCCAAAGTACCTCTGAGGTGTATTAATTATATCTGTGACCACTGATTTACTATCACCATTAAATTTAAACTTTGTCCATTATTTAAATACCAAATAGCTGCAAAACTAACAGCAGTCCAATAAGCCTCATTTGAGTGTACTTAGAGCACGGATCTCAAGTCCCAACTCACCTCCATCAAAAGCAGTCAGCTCAGGAAAAACACCTTAAGATGGGTATGTGCTTAATACCAGCACATGTTGCTTGTTATGCTTAAAAAGAACAAACAAACAAAGAAACAAACAGAAAAGTTAAACACATAATTATGGATGAAAGTGTTGTCTATTATGGCTATGAGATTTTAAATATGTGGTATAATTTTAATAACATAATTTAACTTACCTTGGTCTTTTTTGCCATTAAAGTTTTGATATCTGGGCAACAATTTTAACCTAAGTCCTGAGGATGTGATGAAGTTTTGTCCACATTAGATGCCTTTCCAATTTCATTGTACTATTGTACTAGGTATGACTGTGCAATGACAATGAAGAGTTATCTTATCTTTACAGAGCCTGACCTCTGGTGGGATAACTGTAAACTGTAAACCCAGCTAACTCTGGTGCAGAGAAGCTACACTAGAAAGATCTTAAATCTGATGGGTCATGATTTGATCTCAATCTTCCTTGTATATGTGTATGTAGGTATAAATTTACATACGTACATCTACAGATTAGTTTGTATGAACTCATTGTACAATGTTAAGGTTTTACTTTTATGTTTTTTATCTGCTGACCTCTAGAATATTCCTTTGATGTCCTGTTTTCTTCCAGTGTAACAACATTTAAGTATCTACAGCCACCTGTATAAACAGTTACCTGTGTTTTTGCTGTAACTAACATGTGCCCCACTCAGTATTTATGACAGATATGACTATGTGTTTATTTTCTAGCTTTCTGTTTACAGTAGTTGTCTGTGACTAGAGATCTTCTTGTCACACAAACTCATTCATTCATGAGGAATCTTCACTTTACAACCCACAAATGCTGTGTCACAAATGCAAATAAAAACAGAATGCCATCATCTTCAAATCTCATAAACCCATATTTTTATTCACAAATGTTCACAATGAATTTTTTTCTGTGTTCAGCAAAAGTTACCATTGCGATTGGGCCAGGTAAAAAGAGATCTACTATCACCACATAGAAAACTCTGTATTTGAGCTCATCATAGCTCACTAAGCCATTAATCTCACTTTGTAGTACACCTTTGGGTGTTTTAATGGATAAACAAGGTCAGTGTGTTATCAGAAGCTAACTGTACCAGTATCCCTGGTCAGGCTTTCTGGCCAAAATCACAAAATAATGGTTTAGAAAGGAAGCCGTTTAATTAAATCTAAAGAAAACTTTAACAACAAGCCTTATGGCAGCAACACTTTGCTTTTTTGTTGTTTTGCTGTGACTTGCACAAGAAGCATTAAATTCAATAAACGACTTCAAGAAACAGAAAAAAACCCTGAAGGTTTTGGAGGGCTCAAAATCTCCTGTGTCCACAAAAAATGGCTGCATTAAGTATTTACCAGCACTTTGTTTATAAAGAAATAGTTAATTAAAACTCTCCACTGAGGCTTGATCTTCTTAATCTTTAATTAAGCTTAATCTTGAGATGACAGCAAAAAGACAAGATTACTCCTTTTTCCCACTCAGATGCAAATTATTACTTGATGAGAAAGCAAATCGTGATTTAATTTTGTTTAGACTAGAAGAGATGCTCCTTCACGTTTTGCAACATATTTACCATCATGCACTTGTGAAGGTGTATGCATAAAGGACTGTGGTGCCATCTGCTGGTAAATTCACCTCTTTGCACAAGTTACCAACAATGAAAACAACAATGTGAATAAAGTTTTTCTTTTTCTTTTAACATGCTTTAATTAGCAACCCTATTGATTCTTTTCACTTTCATTCAAATGTTGTTTGGATCATGGCATGATCATTTCCAATGTGTCTGTAAATCTATTTTAGCCACTATATATTTCCATGTCTTTAGTATTTAGATAAACAAACAGTAACTTGACATTTTAAAAAACTGTACAAAGTTTCAAAATCATTAAAATAAAGACTATGTTGTTTTTCTTTGCTAAAAATTCAAGACATAAAAATTATGAGATTGCATTTAAACTAAACAGCTCAGAAAACACACTTCACTTTCACAAACATCACGAAGAATATCACGTCACATTTCAAAGACACATTATTGTTATGTACTTAGTGTCTTTCTACCCTTGTACACATTTGCAATGATAAAACTGACCTTATGTTGAACATTGCACTGTTTTCTCAGAGGAATGGATAAAACAGTTTGTTCTATTTAAATCTGCATTACAGCTGCAAACTGTGCACCAGTCAAAGTTCATTATGACTTTCGTGCTGTATGTTTAATTCACTGAGCTATTCTGGTGGATTATTCTATTATTCATTCATCTGATGTTAGTTAACTGGTCTAATGATGTGATGAATGTTTCTAGCTTTTTTGGACGTATAAATGTGTCAAATAAAAGGTAAAATAATGTGGAGACATGCTGACATCGCCCTGTGCAAATGGGGGGTTGAAAGGTGTCATAAACTTAGGGCTGACCCCTCCCCTTCCTGAGCTCTGTGACTGAAACAAAGGCACACGCAGCTCAGTGGAAATTCCCCAAGGAGTATTTGCGTGTTGGTGATCTGTTGGTGAGTCTGTTTGTAACTTTGTTTGTAGTTGGAGAATTATGGTCTGGGAGATGGACACGTTTATGACCGGCAGGAAGTCACGTAGGCAGAGGGACAAGCACAGACACCCACAGATAAGCACAGGCTAGCGCATCCACAAACAGTATCATTCACGTGCACGCACTTACACAGACACACAGGCACGCGCATGCAGGCACTCACGTGTACACACACACACAGGCATACATAGAGTTTCAGGGGTTTATAACACATCACGTGGGTTTTATGATAGGGGTCACTTCTTTAAAACTCTTTGGAAGACTAAGGAAAGTTGAGATTCACAGCAATAGCCGGGTCGTGTCGATCTCCTTTCCGGAAGTTTAGAGTTTTATAGTAATGGATTGTTAAATAAATGGTTTTAGTAAAAGTGATCTACTGAGTCCCGGTGTCATCTCTGGAGGTCCGACGAATAAAAAGAACCGGGGTAAAACTGGTTTTGCAACAGGTGCCACATGTGAAACAAATCCACA
>VUQR01010676.1:8960-24930 GCA_015108515.1 Hemichromis elongatus | reverse complement strand
GTTTTAAATTTCCCTCGATGTCGCCTGCTCTGGCCCCTGGAAGACAATTAACTATGGTTGCTGGTGTCTCTAGCTTCACATGTCTCAGAACAGAATCGCCAATTACCAGAGTTTGACCCCCGGCGGGTGTGTCACCGAGTGGGGAAAAACGGTTAGACACATGAACAGGTTGGTGGTGTACCTGGGGCTTCTGTTTAAGACTATGCTTCCTCCTCACCGTCACCCAGCCCTCTTTCCCCAGCTGCTTTGGGGTTGCCGGGGAACAGCTAGCGGGGCTTACGCTAACACTAACTTCGGCTGCACCAGCTACAGGGGCCTGGCTAGCTACGGGCATATCAATGGTGCGAAGCCGAGTCTCCAATTCAGTGATCCTGGCCTCCAGAGCTGCAAATATGCTACATTTATTACAAGTACCATTACTGCTAAAGGAGGCCGAGGAGTAACTAAACATCTGACACAATGAGCAGGAAAGTGCAGCAAGGACAGGTGAAGAGGCCATGCTGCTAGCGAGTTGGCTACGAGCTAAGCTAGCGAAACAGTAAAGACACAGTGAGTGACTATGGCGATAGATTAGGTAGTGAGTACACAGAGAGTGTGCTTCGGATGAAGCACGTGAAGATTAAACTATGAAAAGAAAAAGGTATCTAAACGTTTTTAATTAAATTGCTATGCAGATAAGCTACTCAAAAAACACCACTGTGTTGGAACAGGAAGTGATACTCTACCGCAGAGAGAACGAACACCAAGTGACAGCGCCACCAACAGAGCAGGAGTCCCGCTTGTCTGGGGGAACACCAAGGCATCCCCAGGCCAGCCGGGAGATGTAAAATCTCCAGCGTGTCCTGGGTCTGCTCCGGGGCCTCCTTCCGGTAGGACATGCCCGGAACACCTCACCCAGGAGGCGCCCTGGAGGGATCCTTGTCAGATGCCCGAACCACCTCAACTGGCTCCTTTCGATGTGGAGGAGCAGCTGCTCTACTCTGAGCCCCTCCTGGATAGCTGAACTTCCAGGAGGGGAAGTATCTAAACTTCCCCTCCCACTAAGGGAGAGGCCAGCCACTCAAATGTAGATCGACGGGTAAATTGAGAGCTTTGCTTTTACACTCAGCTCTCTCTTCACCATGAGGTGCTGATTTTCATTCCCTCCATTTCACACTCTGGAGGCCATCACCTGATGAAGCCAACAGAGCTACATCATCTCCGAAATCGCTACCTTATCGTGGTGGAGGGGTTAGTGTGTCCCAGGGATCCCAGGGTCCTGAGTGAGGAACCAGACAAAGAGCAATTCAGAAGACCCCTATGAGGGAAAGATCAAGGGAACAGTTCACCCTGCCTGGGATACGGTTACCGGGGCCTCACCTTGGAGGGTGCCAGAGGGCAAGCGTCCAGCGACCAGGAGCGGAGGACCTGACGGACTGAACTCCAGCTCCAAAGACTAACAATTGGTTTATGCTCTAAATGAGATATATAAAAAACAAAACAGGAAAATTAGTAAACGATATGCATTCATGTATTGGTTTGCCAAGTTTCACTACTTCTCAGATCCACATCACTAAATCAAACCTACGAGGAGCAACAGAGGCAAAGTTCAGCAAACTGTCTACAATACAGCTCTATTATTTTGATTTAATTATTTAGTTTGAGTCATATGTGAGGACACATATCAAAATGTGTAATATGTAGATAAAAAAAAAATAAACCTGAAACACAAAAGACGAGACCCTACTGCTGTGGTTTGCCATTTCAGTGCTTCATCATTAATAACTGATATGTCACTCTAAGTGTCTTGGCATAAACCTCCATGGTAACATCACAGTTCTGTATTTATAGAGATATCCTACCCCACTTCTGAAAGACACTCATTTGACCTCTTTGTGACTTATCCACACCCTTGTGTAGAGCAAGAGTTTTGCATTAACATAGAAAAGGGAAGTTACTGTTATCAGTAAAGAATTTAGAGAATAAAAGAGTAAACACAACCAATGCTGGTGTTGAACTGCAAAACCAAAGGCTACACCCTCAATTTTTCTGATGTAAGATGTGTGTTGTGGGGCAAGACTTTAAAAGATATGAGGATATGTTGATTCACATTTATGTTTCACAATATTTCAGCAGTAGAAAGACCACATAGACCCATTTCCATTAAACATGCTCTCTTCAGAGGACATTCAGTTATGAGCACCTCAAGAAATCTCTCTATGCAAGGGACAACGCTTTAAATCAATAATGATTGGCTGTAATCTTCAAGCCTACAGGTGACACTAGATTAAAGCAGATATGATGTGGAAATCATCAAGTGGGTTCAGAAACATGTAAGTTAAAACTCTTCCATGCAAAAAAATGAAACATGAATAAACCTGTTTTTTATTATTTTTTTCTAACTTCATTGTCCTGAACAATTCTAAGATCATCCTTTCGCTTCTCCTTTCCAGGGTTGCGGGGGGCGCTGGAGCCTATCCCAGCTGTCATAGGGCGAGAGGCGGGGTACACCCTGGACAGGTCGCCAGGCTGTCGCAGGGCTAACACACAGGGACAAACAACCAGTCGCACTCACACCTATGGGCAATTTGGATTTTTCAATGAACCTATCCTATCCCCACAAAGTGCATGTCTTTGGACTGTGGGAGGAAGCCAGAGTACCCACGCAAACATGGGGAGAATATGCAAACTCCACACAGAAAGACCCCGGCCTGATGGTAGAATTGAACTCAGGACCTTCTTGCTGTGCGGCAGCAGTGCTAACCACCGTGCCACCGTACTTCATCTAAGATCATCACAAACCAAAAAGTGGTTTGAAAGATGAGTGAAAGAAGCCATCTATGTCTACTGTGAACAACCATCTTTGAACAGAGGTGGTGGCTTACGACACCAACTGTCTGCCATCTATAATCCAGAAATGTGCTATAGAAATACATTTTGAATTGAATTGATGGTGATAATATTTAGTTAATCTTGCTTAAACTATTATTTTCATTATTGTTATAATTCTCTCCCAAATTGCATTAAAGCGAGAGTGAATAGAAATGAACACCCTCACACTCACTACACTGTTTTTATTTTAATACATGGAGGACATCAGGAAGAGGAGGAGGTACGGTGGTTGTTTTTAAACCAAGGCTCAATTTTAGCCTTGGGCTGCCTGGTTTTAAATGGAGCCACAGAGTCCAAAATAGTTAGGCACGAGGATTCAGACCAAGAGCTAAGGACCTCTGTGTCCAGATCAGAAGATGGCTGAAGGCAGAGGAGAACCGGGCAGCAGTGGAGGGGTTGATGATCCGACAGCGGCGAGATGGAGCACTGTTTTGAACCGTAGTGTGCGAAAACACAGTATCAAATAACACAGCCTTATGGTCAGAAAAGATGGTGCCAAAGATTTCCACATTAGACACAGTTAAACTGTAAGATAAGACCAGGTGTAGTGTGTGTCCATGATCATGAGTAGGGCCAGACACGGACTGAACCAAGTTAAGAGTCAATAAGGTTTAAAAACTCCTTCGCCAGGGGTTTGTCTGGATAGCAAACATGAATGTTAATGACACCACTCGGGCTGTGAGGAGGAAATATCATAGAGACAAATTACAGGTGTCTCTACAACTCCTAAAGAACTCCTGGCGTCTCTATCAGGATACAGCTAAAGAGGCTAAGAGGGAATACTTTTCCGAGATCATTTCCTCCAGCAGTCATAATCCCTGTGTCTTATTTAACTCTATTAGTTTAGTTTTAAATGCTCCACAAAGTGGCTGTTTAGACACCTCTTTCAAATTATCTAATGATTTTATGTTTTTTTTTATTTTATTTATAAGGTTGCAACCACGCCGGACCTCATTTCTGCCCCTGAGTCTGACCCCTCTGTTTTAATTTGAACCTCTAACTCTTTCCTATTTACAGGATGTGGTTGGGCACCTGAGGCCCTCTGATTCTCCAAATGATCCTCTACCACCACAATTTTTTAAGGAGATCTTTTCTAGCATAGGGCAGGCTGTTCTTACAGTTATAAATAGTTTAATATCTGGGTTTTAAGATGGACAGTGATTTTAAATTGGACACTCAAATTAGGGCTACTGTCAAGTCCAGTTTTTATCACCTAAGGTAAGACCTATTTTATCTTGGCCACATTTTGAAACAGTAATCCAGTGCTTTTATTTCATCTCATTTGGATTACTGTAATGGTCTGTATTTTGGAGTTAGTCAGTGTCTTCTCTCTCATCTGCAGCTGGTCCAAAATGCTGCTGCACGACTTCTAACCAGAACCCGTAAGAGAGCATATAACTCCTATCCTGGCTTCCCTCCATTGGCTGCCTGTTCATTTTAGCGCTCATTTTAAAATCTTGATGTTTGTTTTTTAATGGTTAAATGGTCTTGCTCCACCTGATCTCTCTGAGCTTGTTTGTGCTTATTCCCCTCCTAGGTCTCTCAGATCAACTGACAGGCTGCTCCTGGAGGTAGCCAGGTTTAAGAGGAAGCTCAGAGGGAACAGGGCCATCTCTATTGCTGCTCCAGATCTCTGGAACAATCTGCCTCAGCACATAAGAGAGGCTCCATCATTGTCCACCTTTAAAGCCCGTCTTAAAACTCACTTTTGCTCCTCGGCTTACGACACAGTCTGACCCGGACTTTTTATATGTTTTATTTTGTCTTGTGGAGGTAAGCATGAACGACACAGAGCTCTTGGTTCTCACTCCTTCTTTATTCCAGTCTTGACATCAACTAAACACATGCCAAAAACATAACGACCACTTCCTCAACACTGGGTGTGAGTGGAGCCCTCTGGTGGTCCACCACAGTCTAATTAAATTTACAATTTTATTTTTTTTATTTTATTTTTTACATATACTATTTCACTTTGTTATTTGTTATGTGATGTGTACAGCACTTTGTTTTCAGCTGAGAGTTGTATTGAAAGTGCTGTATTTAAAGTTTCCTGATGTCTCCTACTGTATTTTGTATGTTGTACATGCCATAATAATAATAATAATAATAATAATAATAATAAATAGACAAATAAAAGAAAAGTCACTGTCACGGGTGCCGAGGGTGAAAAGAGGATCCAGGCGCGTTTCACTTCAAAGGCAAAGCAGTGCGTTTATTTACAGTGAAAAAACAGGCGAATCCAACAGTTCAACTAGTGAGTGCAGTCTTTCAAACAGTGCTCGTTCTTTGCTCCCCGTGTGCTCCGTGCTGAGGCTCCGTGCTGAGGCTCCGTGCGTGCGTGTGCTCCCCCAACGCTCTTCTCCACCCGACTCTCCTGGGGGAAGAAGGAAATCCACAAAAATCCAGTTGTTATAGTATTTACAGTTTTGTTCACTATAAAAACCTAGAAATTGGAGAGAATACTATTGGTGGCAAATATATCTGAAACCGTAGAGGTAATCGAGGGTGACTGTGTCATATGGAGTCATGCCGTGAGACCAACATCACCAGCAGCGGGAAAGCGACGAAACCGGAACCATGATTCCGCTAAACGCAACAACGTTTCCGTGTTTAGCACTTTGACACGATTAAAAGAACGGAAACAAAAAGGACAAAACGGCAGATAGATTTAGATCTATGTTATCTAGACCCATGTAATATGAGTCAGGATGGCCGAGCGGTCTAAGGCGCTGCGTTCAGGTCGCAGTCTCCTCTGGAGGCGTGGGTTCGAATCCCACTTCTGACATCAACATGTTTTTGTTCCATCTAAAAAAATTTAAGCGTTCAAAACACTTTCCAAATGCTCAAAATCGATGTTCACTGCACCTTAAAACACTATAATATATAATACTCAAATAGATGGCATGTCCTCCAAGAGGATAAGGATTTAATTAAGAAAATTTAATGAATATCCATTTATAGTTTTTGTTTATCAATATAATTAATTTGTTTCTGGCTTTTTTTGTTTGTTTGCTTCTTGTTTTGGTATATTTATGCAGTAATTGCTTAATAATTGGAAAGGATTAAAATTACTTCTTTTTAATATCTCCATATTTCTTCAGTTTATTTCTAGCTTTTAACTTTTCAAGTTGAACTCTTTATGTGCAGCACAGTAAATAATAAAGAAAGCAGTGGAAGAAAAAGCAAACAAAGTGTGCTGCAATTTTCACGGCACACAAAAATCCTCCTTAACTTACAATTTGGATTAGCGGATTTTTTTAGTTAAACGTTAAATTCACATCATCCATCCATTCGTGTTATTGATTAAACTCAGGAATGCAGTATTGTGTCCTCCCTTCTTATCGATCCACAGTGGAAGAACAAATATTGGCGAGCACCACACCTAAAGGGCACCACCAACATGACTTATTGTGTGTTGTTTTTTTCTCCCTCCTCCCAGAGTTCAAACACATTAATGACTGAAGCGCTGCAGGTGAGAAGTCTGCAGAAGCATATGGGAGGTGGCAGCAAAGGAGAGCGCCCAAAGCAGATGGGGAGAAGATGACGAGGCACTTAATATGTGTGTGGGTGTGTGAGAGGGAAAGAGAGAAGGCAATGTGTAGAAAGACTCACACCGTTTCCACCATTAGACACCTGTCAGAGCAGGTGGAGACACTGACAGCTGAAACCTGAACCTGGAGGTCTAGCTGGAGGGCTCCTCTTTAACTCTTGTTTCTTTTTTCTTTTTCTTTTTTTGGAAGCCATCAGAGTTTTCTGTTTTGTCATATTTTTAGTTCTAATTTTTCTGAACTATTTGAAGATTGAGATTTGCTGGTGCCTCCAGCTGACGTAGGGATTCGGACTGCTGGCAGAGAGAGATTTTTCATCCAAACCTTTTTTGAGAACTCTTACGGACTTTATTATTGTTGCGCCTGCTTCTGTTAGAGCTCAGTCATGGCAGACTTCCCGTCCAAAGTTACCACAGAGACCAGCGTCCCTAACTCCCAGAATTCCCAGGGGGGGAACAGCATCCAGTCCTCCAGGGTGGACATGTCATTTATCCGAAGTATCCCAGCCATACTCATGATCGCTGAAATTGTATGTAACCAACTAAATGTTCACTCTTTTGTCTTTCTTGCACTCGGCTCTGTTTAGTGCGACAGACGCCTGCTCTGTTTATTTCATGTTCTGAAACTTCTTGCAATGTAAACCAGCGGGGCATCGGTTCATCTTAGCAATTTTGACATTTTGACAGACAGAAACGTAAGAATATTTAGTGTTCGAACACAATTTTCACACTAAAGATATAAAAGTAAGTTCCTAAAACAGCCTGTAACTGTAGTTTTTAGTAAACACTCCTCAAACTACAGCAAGTTTAACATTTCGAAGAGGTTGTTATCAATTTAATCCAATTTTATTATACAGCGCCAAATCCCAACAACAGTCACCTCAAGGCTTTTAATTTTGTAATGTAGACCCTATAATACATACAACAACATACTTACATACAAACAAAAACCTAACAATCATATGACCCCGTATGAGCAAGCACTTTGGCGACAGTGGGAAGGAAAAAGCCCCTTTTAACAGGAAGAAACCTCGAGCAGAACCGATTGCATTGATAGAGTACACGGGGTAAAGCTAAATTCACAGTAGTGAAGGAATACATCAACAAGTGCAACAGGGCAGTTAATGCAGGTTATCCAGGATAACTTTAACGAATATGCACTTTTCTTCATCTATCTTATATATTAATCACATGATGAACTCTTTCCATCAGCATGCCAGCAGTCATAGATAAAGTTGTGTGTGTCTGCTGCCTTAATCAGATGAAACTGAATTTGAATGTGTGTCAACAAGCTAAACCTTCCTGGCTATCTATAAATGATAAAAACGACTGGCACTGTATGCTGCTTTATTGCACTAGGAAAGTTTCACTATCAGAAGGTGGCACAGAGCCTGGAAAATGAAATCAATGATGATGTTTGTTTATGCACATTTTTGTCATATAATCTTAATTGTGTGATGCACCAGGGACGGCAAGCGGTAAAAAGAAAGCAGCACTGAGCCTCGGTCCCATCTGTTTCCCCCTCTTTCAGATATGTACTTGGTTTAGGCTGTAAAGGAAACATGGCTGACTAAATGTCTGAGTGGTGAGGGAGGTCTTTGTCCTGTCACACTCCACTGATCACTGCAGTACTGCACTAAAACTGCAGGAACAACAGTGCACAGAGGCGTCCCTGTTAATGTTCAGTCTGTATACGAGCAGACTGTTAAACGTGTCACCTGTCCGTGCTTTATTAGATGCAGTTTTTGCTGACATTTCATGGTGTTGTAGTAGTAGGTCGGATAAAACTCAGCACAGAAGAGTAATAAAGCTTTGCTTTAATCATTAACTCAGACAAATCGCTTAATTTAGTCTTTTTAACATTTAAAATGCCAATGACAGGCACAGGTATTAATGCAGGTAAAGCTGGTTTCCTGACAAGTGGTTCCAGTGTGAGTAGCTCATGGCTAAAGATTTCTTCCCAGATGTAAAATACCTGAACAGGAGTTCAGTCTTTTCCAGCTGCATTTAGTGTTTAAGGCACCACAAGGATCATTACATTATCAGCGTGAGCTCACTTCTGCCTTTAGTGGAATTTATGGGCTTTAGTGTTTAAATGGGTCAGGCTGTCCAAAGGTTGATAAGACGTGCACATTGGCTCACAGTACATCAGGAGATGTGGGGTAAAAACACTGTAGCTCAGGGCTTCTCGTGTTTGTTTCTTAAGCCCGTGATGACTTTTTTCAGCAACTCGGCAAACGTAGTGCTGTCATAAACCAACATTACTGTCTTTTAGAGTTAATTTTAAAATTCTTATGTGTGTTTATAAATGCTTGCACAATCTTGCCCCGCCTTACCTTTCTGAGCTTCACCATCCCCACACACCCTGTCGGTCTCTTAGGTCAGCTGACCAGCTGCTCCTGGAGTTACCGAGATCCAGGAGGAAGCTCAGAGGGGACAGAGCCTTTTCTATCATGGGTCCTAAACTATGGAATAATTTGCCCTTGTACGTTAGAGAGGCTCCTTCACCGTCCACTTTTAAATCGCGTCTTAAAACCCACTTTTATTCTTTGGCTTTTAACCTCAGTGAGACTTAGTTTTCTCTTGGAATGAAATTAGTTATTCAACAAATTATTTTACTTTTATTTTGCTTTTATTCATAACTTATGTAATTTTTATGTTTTTAATGTACAGTACTTTGTGTCAGCTGTGGTTGTTTTAAAGTGCTTTATAAATAAAGGTGATGATGATACTATCAAATTATAAAGTTTATACTGTAAGGGGAGTAGTTGCCTCAAACTTGTGTGGAGTTGTGTTTGAGGTCTAACATTCTGCTTTGTTCTCCACCAAGCAAAAGCAAAAGTCTCCTTAACAGATGTTTGACTGTTTCCCAGTTAGTTTGGTTGCTTTTCTGTGCTGAACATAAACTTTAAATCGTCAGGCACCTTTCAAATCCCATTGCCTTCAGCGAGCCTCAGTATAAGATCATTAAGGATTATTTCAAAACTATCATTTGTGTAAAGCAAAGCTGTCGACATCAAAAAAGGGGAGGAGAAAATAAGTACGAAGTTTAAAGTGCCGTTCCATGTGCTCTTCAAAAACGTCAAAACATTCAAAGTAAAAACATCCTTCAGCGGCTTTAAAGAATAAAGCTTTGAGGGTAATTTTATAAAAGGTTTTCACTCATTTAATTTCACTTAAAGTCTTTTTAACAATAAGGGGCGTGGCCATCTCCAAAAGTTGAGTTACCTTGATTAACTTTTTCATGCCGGACAACTCATAAGGATTTTTTTTAATTGACCCGTGATGAATAAATTACATCATCGCTGATATATTAAAATCCTCCTCTCTCTGTTGTTATGATTTGGCGCTGTATAAATGAAATTGAATTGAAATCAAATAAAGGAATGAAACCTTCCATCAACTAAAACACAACCTTTCTTCCACGACACTGTTTCCACAATGAAAAAACAAAAGTAACATGAAACTAAAAGCTGCTCACGTCATCATTTTTGATATCCAAAATGTTTAGTATCACCCTGTTGATTTTCCATCTGCACATCAATCGACATTAACATAAAAAAAGAACAAATTAGGAAAGTTAAGTCTCAGTAATATCTTTGCAAACATGTTTAAAAACAAACATCTTTTTTTCATATTGACATAATTGCATCTTTTTACCTGCCCTTACTCTTTGATTAGTGGCACATAATGCGTCACCTGTTTCAGGCCTGCAGGTACTAATGCAGTATTAATATACAATATGCACACTCCATTGTAACATGCATTTGCATAATGCATAAACTCCTGGTGCTGTGGTAGCGCGCACAGTTTAACTTGAAAGATGTTTGAACTTTGGCCATTAAATTATATATTTGGAACACTTTATGATGCAGATTTGTCCTCTAATAGGAACCACTTCCTTTAGCTCGATACTGTTTTGCTTTTTTAAAAAAAAAAAACAAAGGTGAATGACCGATGTTTCATTCAAGTTCCTCACTGATTTTGGTAAAGTCTGACAGTTTACAGAGCAGTGTGACAGCAAACTCCCGACAGGGTCATCATCGCTGGACTGTTTCAGTCAGGAAGTTCAAATGTTTCCTGTTCCTTCACTTCAGAAGTGAAAACCTTGTTATGGTGCAGCTGCTTTGTAAAGGTCAGCTCAGCAGAGCGTGCTGTGTATGCATGTGTGTAATAGGTGAAACCTTATCTGTGCAAACATAATGAACTGTCCTTTCATGTTCTTTCTCATGAAACTGAAGCAGAAAGACATGCACAGACATGCCTTGTGTGTTTTGCTCACTCTCTGGAAGATGTAGTCATGTTAAAAAGCTTTGCTATGGTCTAAATTTCAAACCTAAAAAAAGTCAGACTGACTTTTATGATCCTGTCCAGCTCAAAGTGTCACAGACACACTGTGGTTATTGTCTGGACATCAGTTTCCTTGTCAAGTGGAGTAAACTCCACGTGACAAAAACAAGAATGACACAAATAATCTGAAAAAACAAAAAACAAAATGAAAGTTTCTCCCTCAAGTGGCTCCAGTCACAGAACCTTGTGAAGGACCTGGTGGTGTATTTCTGCTGAGCATCGCACAACAGCTACGTTTAGTGTGAATGTAAATCCAAAGATTTTGGTCAAAAATGAAACAATACATTAAAAAAAACTCCTTTAACACCAGCTGCTGCTGGTTAAGGTGATTATGTTGTTCTTGCATGCTCCAACTAACACAGTAACAACTGATCCCAAAAAGCTGATTCTGTTCATCGGGACGTTTTCAGTGGGAGAAACGTTTCGTCAGTCATCCAGGTGACTTCTTCAGTCTCAGCTGACTGCAGGTTTCTCCAATCTTATAAACAGGACATTTGCAGAATGACTGAAACCAGCCCACTGAATGAACAATGGGCTGTGAGGTCAGTTCAGAATCAACCTTTTGGGACAATAACAACTGCTTACGTTGCATTGAGAGCCTCTGCGACTCAGCAGAGTTAGAGTGGGTTATCTACCAATCAAAGTTGCCCTGTATGAATGTTAGTCAGGGTATAGAAATGTCCGTTTAAGTGAATGGATAAGACTCGTCGTAAAAAAGCACTTTGAGTGCTCTAAACAGTGGAGGAGTATAAATGCCTGAGTGTTCACCTCAACAACAAACTGGACTGGTCCACGAACACAAATGCACTTTACAAAAAGGGCCTAAGTCGTCTCCACCTGCTACGGCGGCTGAGATCCTTCGGGGTGAACAGGACACTCCTAAGGACATTGTACGACACTGTGGTGGCGTCTGTTATTTTCTACGCTGTGGTCTGCTGGAGAGGTGGAATGGCAGAGAGGGACAGGGAGAACTCAACAAACTGGTGGGAAGGGCCAGCTCTGTCCTGTCCACTGAAGTCCATGGAGCAGGTTGGGGAAGAGAAGATGTTGTCTAAGCTAACATTCATCATGGACAACACCTCTGCATGAGACTGTAGGAGCACTGAGCATCTCGTTCAGGGGTAGATTTTTACAGCCACAGTGTAGGAAGGAGCTACCACAGGTCATTCTTACCAGCAGCTGTCAGACTCTATAACACAGTTTTACAATTGTTCTATATATACATTTCTGTACATTATTATCTGTATATACAAACTTCAGTTGCTTATGTATATAGGACCACTGTGTGTCTTCCTTTTATAGTTTATTCTCCCCTGCTATAAGAGCTGTGTAACACTCAAATTTCTCATCCATGGGATAATAAAAGTTTATTCTATTCTATTCTATTAGCACACATCCATTCACCATTTGGGTTTTTATGTAATAACTGGTTACATAACTTTATTTTGAATGGCTTCATTTCATCACCCTAACAGATTCATCTGTTTTTTTCTCCCTCTCACCTATTCAGTTTTTCGGGCTGCTCCACTGGGCGCTGATAGCAAGCACCCCCGCAGTGAGGGGACCATATGGCTGGGTATTGTTTGTCGCCATCACTCTGTGGATCCTCACCACCGTCCTCTTCTTCCTGATCCTGTTCAATGTCACACAAAAACTGCCCGCCGTCCCGTGGCCCCTGACGGTATGTAAGAGATGCAGGAATAAGAAGAATAAGGACAGAATGTACTCGGTCATACGTTTTATAAACCACCTGTGACTATGGGCATGATTTCAGTGAATGTTAGTTGAAACCTGGCAGATGTAATACAAATCCATGTTTTTTAGAGGAAAAAAAATAAATAATTATACTGCAGTATAATTTTGAGCTATATAGTGTGTTTCCATCCCTGCAAACTATCCAGAAGTTGGATAAGGTTACACCACACCACAACACACCCTGCACCACTTAAAGTACAGCATTCATCTGATGTAAAATAGAGAAATTATTTGTTTTTCTGCTACATTACCAGAAAATTATCCAGTACTTAAAATTACTTTCACACTACTTGAATTAATTACATTATAACTATTCCTTTGTTTCCTGTAATAACCTGACACGTTACGTACTCATTCTAGTGTTTATACCTTGAAGTATTTACATGTGAATATAATCACATCCTAATTTCAAATAAAATATGTTGAAATTCCATTTAATTACAAGTGAATTGCACCCTTAATCGCGGGTCGTAGTAGAAACAGTTAGCTGTTGTTTGATTTTGCAGTTTGGACATTTGGTCGTCAGTTTTGTGAGACAGTGCAGTAATCTGTACTCTCCAAGAACAACAAAAAAGGCGGATCAAATGGTGACGATGACGAGGCTGCAGAAATAGTTCAAAGATATAAGGAGAGGAGGATGCGGCAGAAAAACGGTGAGTTACTGTGCACTGATGTAATGTGTGTTTTCTCCATTTGTTTTAGGTGATGGCGTATAATAGCGCAGCCACAGTCCTCTATCTCACTGCTTTCATCACCAACGCAGCTTATGTGGCTCCCTACTACTTTTTCTATTTCTATGGACATTTGGGAGCTGCTGCAGTAAGATGCACGACACCACTCACACCATCTCACACACCAGCTCAATATCCAGGAAACACACAGCATTCTTTTGAAATGCACTCACAACATATTTGATTAGCTGTGCCGCTTGCTACTGCTGTTAGTGCTGGGAACGACCTTTGGCCTTCAGGACGTCTGTAACTCTTCATGGCATAGATTCAACACGAAGCTGGAAATATTCATCAAATTTTTTTGTCCACGCTGACACAACATCATAGACTTTCTACAGATTTGTCGGCTACACATCTGTGATGAAAACTTTCTATATCACCAAATCCGAAAGGTTCTCTATTTGATGGAGATGCTGTGACTGTGGAGGCCATTTGAGTACAGTGACCTCACTCAGTGTTCAAGAGGACAGTTTGAGATGTGAATGCTGCGCGCTCTTTTTCTGCCCATTCTCTCTGAGCCCTAGAGCTGGGCACAAGGGAAACAGATCAGTAGTTTGTAAAATAATAAGACCAGCCTATCTGACAGCAGCAATCAAAGGTTGTCTTGGTGAGGCCTACATACCTAAATGCACTGAGTTCTTGCTATGTGATTGACTGTTTGGATATTTGCAGTAATGAGTAGTTGATCAGGTGTGCCTTATAAAGTGGCAGGTGACATATGACTGCAAGGGCATAAACATCACATCTCCTCTATCAGTGTGTTTTACGGTTCCTTCTGCAGGTCAAAGTCTGTTCTGGTTTACAGCAATAGCAGAAGCATTTAGTGCATGATTTTACACACACACACACACACACACCCCATATACCACTTTGTATCGCACACACTTATCAGTAACTCTTTACTGCCTCTGAGCCACTCCTGTCTTGGTGATAACGTCCCATTAGTACAGTTTCAGATCTGCTAAATCACAAACCTGGGCTTGTATAGATGTTAATTCATAAATGGGAACATCTCTTTGTGATTCATGCTCGCTGATAAGAATCTCAGATGCTTCCTGAAGTCATTTCAGCGGTTTAACAGCCTCTCTTTTCATTTTCGTCTTTCGCTGCAGTTCTTTGGTGCTGCAGTGACCTTGGCGTACGGGGCCAGTGCTTTCTTCTCCTATTTGGACTGGAAGGACAATGGAGGAAACGCTGCCACCAGCACAGTACCGACTTAAGGCTGCAACGCCAGCGGTGCGGAACAAAGTTCATTGTTGACAATAAACTCCTTTAACTCAAATTCTGATCAATAGAAACCCTGACATTAAGCACGAGATGAAATCTCTTCCAGGTGGTTGTTTAGTTTTTTTAGCCATCCCAGTAACACAGTAAATATACTGTACTACTACTAATAATACTAAATGTAATAATTCTAGATTGCATTAAAAATACACTTAAATTACTATGTATATAAAGTAATGGTGTTTCAGTAATAATTGAATAAAACCTGAAAGCACTAATGTGATCAGCATTAGAAGCACAGGCTCCTAACTAAAGTGAAGGGGTTGTTTGGTTCGTCTGAGATCACCAGTGGAAAAACCTTCGGAGGACTGCAAGTTTCAACCTCCAGCTTTGGCAGCCTGAAGTGTTGGACGTTAGGCAGTTCTCATCTATACCTGCATGAGAACACGAGGATAAAAGCCCTAAAAGTTGGCTTTATAGTTTGTGTTTACTGGGCTTTACTGAGCCTTTCAGCAATAAAATTGTTTTTTCCACTACAAACAATCACCCATAATGCACCTGTACGAAAAATACATAAAAAAAATAGTTTTACTCCTGAAGCTGACACACTGACACTGGGTATTCCTGAATGATTAGAGATCGTCTCACATGCCTGCAATATTGTTTTTTGTGATTTAAGTGAACGTCTGCTCGTGTACTAGATGTGCCTTTATGAACCCCGCTGAGTCTTTTTGTACCAAGAATATGAACATTGGTGAAGTCCTGCACCGAGTGCTGGGCCTCAACTACACACTTCAAATAAACGACTGAGGATTTTCATTCATGCTTATTTGAAAATATCGTTTTTTTCACAGACAACCGTAACAACAATCGCATTTCACCAGAGAAATAAATATAATTGTAAGAGATAGATAAACAGATAAACACACACAAGCATTTTCCAGTAAACATTACTTTGACAAGTTCAAAACTAAAAGACTTTTCAAAACGTTAAAATAATTTACATCTTCATAAAACATATATTAGTCCTACTTAACTATTTTCTAAAAAAAAATTTAAAAAAAAGCATTTTTGTTTCACAGCAGAGGGACAGCAGCAGGAATAATCTAGTTCCTAATATTCAAAAAGGCAGTTCCAGTAAAAGCTAAATATAAACCGAACTACTGCACGAGTGAAAATCGGCTTCCCTCACATACAAATTACAATTGAATAAATATAAATTTTTCAGGTAGTCACATTCAGTCGAGTGACTGTGAATAGAAATTGGGCAAAACCTTCCAACTTTTATGGCAAACAGAGGTTCTTCAATTGCTCCCTGTACATAAAACACAAAGAAATGCAGATATAAATTTGACATTACAGATTTATGATAAGAGACTCTGAATTTAACACTTTTGTCAAGGCAAAACAATTTTACAATTGTGTTTTTCAGCATTTGGACAAAGAGGTAATGAATATATGTCTGTGGGTTTTTTTGTTTTTTTTTGCTTTG
>VUQR01010675.1:47841-66899 GCA_015108515.1 Hemichromis elongatus | reverse complement strand
GTGCATACAATATAGAATTACTAGCGCTACACTCCGCTGATCTGGGTTTATGTGCTGGGAGGAGGGAAATAGTGTAGGAGCCTCCATTTTTTTTAAGGAGTGAAGATATGGACATAGCTTTTAGTATTAACACATTAAAGGACATTAGTAAAAATTGCAATGGTAAAATGCAGACTGCGTCAAGGACGGAGTCCACTGCAGCATGCTGCTAACATATCATCAGCTCTTTGCTAATATCTGCGCAGACAGCATGCTAACTCTAAGCTAGCAAAGACAGTGCTATTCAGATCATGCTACAGAGTAATGTGAAAGTAAAGTAATGTATGGAATACGTTGTATTACTGTCTCCAGGGAGTAATTAGGTAAAATGCTGCAATAATTTTATAATTTTATGACTAATGTTTAATATATAGGGTGTTTTAAAAAGAATAAACTGATTTCAAAATGCTTTAACTCTGCAGCTCTTAACTGATAACACATGCTAGAAAGAGTTGATTTGTGAGTTTTACGTGGTTCTCAGTCAGTATCATAACAACAGTAATGATACTGAGAACCTTCACAGACAACAACAGTAATGGCTGCAGTGACTCCAGACATGCTTGCAAAAGTATAGGACAAGTTTGACTGCTGTATACAGATATGCTACACATCTGGAGGGAAACACGTTAAGCACTTGTGAACATTCTCAGTTTCATATGTAAAGTTTATATTCAGTTCTCTATTTTAAAATGAATCACAAGCTTCTATGCCTAGTACTTTGAAAAATAGCCTTTTGAAATTGGATTATTCTTCTCATTACACCTTATGAACATTTTACACTTCATGAAAGCTGGAAAATAAATCCTTAAAACATTCACATTTCAATTTCAATAATTACCACAATTGCAACAGTACATGAGGTCGAGAATCTGCTGGAGAAAGACATCATTTCCCTGAATCAAACAATCAAGCTGTGAATAAAGTGCAGACATTCAGCTTTAATTTGAGTGATTTAACAAAATTATTGCATTAACTGTTTAGGAATTACTGCCCTTTTCATAGATAGTCCTTTATTTTCATAGGCTCAAAATTAATTGGACAGTTGACTGACGAGCAGTCAGTCATGGAAACGTGAGGTCTGTTCCCTTGTTATTTCAGGACAAATGAAGCAGACATAATATCTGAACTTGATTCAAAGTGTTGAATTTGTATTTTACATCCTTTTACTGTAACTTTAAATATGAAATGTAAGAAAGGTCACTGCAAGCGTGAGGCTTTTATTAGGCTTAATAAATCAAAATAAACCCTTCAAGTGGCCCAGCTTTTGCCCAGCATATTATGGAGCAAACTATATATCTGTGTTTTCCCACATTAGTGTCACAAAGAAATTCTTTCATTATAGTTAATGAATTAAAAATATTCTTTGTTTGAATGTCTCATGGCTAACCTGGACTACTTGAATGTCTTTTAACAGAAAAGTCACATTTATTTTTCCTTCTGTCTGTTTTCTCTATAAAGAAATTGAGGTGAACTATTTTCAGAAGGTACTTGCTGATAAAAATCAGAAGTACGTTTCTGGGGCTGAAGAAATGAGAATGCTTTTAAGTAAGGAAAAAAAAATACATTCACAAATAAGTGTGTCAGACTGACGGCTTGTGTAAACAGTCCCCAAACAGAAGCTCAGAGAGCCATGAATCAACCATGAAGGATAATCAAATCAAATGCAAATGCAGTTTGTGTGATTTTTTTTTTCTGTTGCTGAAGCTTGATGCCCTAAGGGGCCTTGTCAGTTGTAAGGGGAGGGGTCGTACATAATGAGGGGTCACGCTTGAGGGGCCCTTTGTAGACACAGTGAGTGGGAGACCTTTTCTTAGGGACAAAATTGTGGAATTACTTCAAGACAAAGGGAGCAAGAAGCACCCTTATCCCCCTACATACCCACTTCATAGACACACACACACTCTCCATCTTTATTCATTCCTTTTTCTTTTATGAGTGGTTGTGTGTGTTTGCATATGGATATTGATATGCTACAGTCGGACTTTTTATAAAAATCTTGGAAAGGGCTTAAAAATGGCCGCCTAAAGCAAACAGGTCTCTGGCCATCTGTTCATGTGTTTTTCCATGAAATAGATCATGTCTACGGAAATTTTGTGAAGACTTTCATTGTTATACTTGTTACTGTTGCAAAGCAAAACAGTCCCAGTATACGTTCAGTTCAACTAAATTCTTTATATTATTTTTCTTCCTCAGCATGAATCTCTTCCTACACCATTTGTCATACTGATGCGTTTTTTTTGTTTGTTTAATAGCTTTAAGACGCCTGAAGAGAGTTCAACATACCTCAAGATTTTGTCATTATTCACCCACCCAAACATTGCCAATCAGGATAAGCGGTCACACAAAGTTGGTTATCAAATCTCTAAGGTTCTCAGGGTTTCCTCTGCATGTTCACATGCAAGCGGTGGTTATTTGACACAGGAAGATGAAACTATGGTATGGGTAAAATATGAAAGGTTAAACGCGTGATACAGAATGAAAGCAGACAAAGCAACGGTATGACTGTGTGTGAGAGGGAAAATACTGTAGAGTGTTAAAAATATATCCTTTAAGTTGTTCAGTCAGTAACACTGGGAAAGAGCTACTATAGCAATAAAGTCTAGGTTGAAGGGAGGAAAGTAAGCTATTAGAAATGCCAACTGTGGAAGTTGACAGAATTACCGATATCACAACTCTGTCATTAAGACACAGGCGTTTAACTCAATATCATATTAAAGTAATTTTCAAAATAACGTTTTAGTTTTTATTCTTTCAGTTGAAGCCTTGGTGGTGCCTAACAGTCTGAGAGCAAAGGCTTCAACTGTAGACCAACTCTATGTACAAATTTGATGTAAGTAAGCAAGTACAGTCCAGGTCTATTTGTTTTCAACCAACAGGGAAAAAATCAAGGAACAAAGCTGCATCTTAGAATCTGTATTTATCACATGAATTGCTACAAAAAAAAAAACTTCATTCCTGTTTATCTCTGAACATGGAGCAGGTTATGTTTGCACCATAAATTACCACAGTTTTTACAGTTTTCAAATTGTTTAATAATTTATCACCCAAAAAACCTCAAAAACAGGAAAATTCTCTCTTTCACCAGAATTACTGTCTACGGTAACTTACTGCTGAGCACAATTTTCATTCTACCATCACCATTTTACCAGCAAACGAAAGGAAAATGTGTTTTCTTTTAAAAATGTCCTACTAATATCCAATTTATTTATTTTTGTCTGTCGCCATTTAAGTAAATCTAGTGACATCTAATTGCCCAATAGAGACCTGTGCTGGGCTGAGCTATACACAGATTTCACTCTCAGTTATGCACAGAATGTCATCACCATAGTAATTCATTATAGGGCCCTGACTTACACACATTTAAAGCTATTCATCCATTTAGAAAGGATGGAAGAAAAACAGGGAAACAAGAATGAACAAGAAGAAGTGGACATGAGCCCTTCATCTGAATAGCCTAACATAGTGCTAGTTGTCTGGGTGACAGAGAGCACCATGTCATCAGCATCATGAGATAAGTCGTTGCAGACTACATAAATAATATGCTATTACAATGTAAAATTGGAAAGTTAAGCCTATACCCCTAAAAGTACTGTACATTTACAGAATAAGCTGGCTAAATATCCTTTGATTTTATGTTGAAATACATGAATTCACACAGTGCTTAAGATTATTTACAGTATAATTTGTTTTTTCTTTCCTGTATTTTGGTGCATATACAGGTCAGTATTAGTATGTAAAAATAATTACATTGCAATTTCAGATAAAATACATTAGAATTGCATTTAATTCAAGGGGAATTACACCCTTAGACATAAGACTGAATTGCGGCATCAGGCACCACTTGTTTAACATGTGTATCACCTGTAAAGCACAAATACAAGCATATTGTCAATGCTGTCAGGTATTTGTGGGGATTTTTTGATCTCCATTATATGAGTATAAAAAATCAAGACCAGGAAACTTCTATTTTATAATGATTATAATTTTTTAAAGTGTTTATTAGATTATTTGATTTTAAGTAGTGAAAAAAAAATCAGCTATATTGACACTATGACAAATATTCACATATAATTTTAAAAACCATTGAAGGATTCATTTCTGCACTGACATATTTTAGCCTTTGAAAGCCACTAAGCATGCTTGTGGGTGGGGGTAGCGTGTGATGTGGCCCCGAAGGAGCTGAAGATACCAGACAATGTGGAAAAATAGCATTAAGCCTCCCACCTGCCTGCTAAACATCATGGAGGGACAGTAAGTCTGTGTAGGCAGAGCAATGTTACCAGGTTTCTTACAACAGCTGAAGATAAGAGCACAGCTGGAAAAGTTGAGGTAGGAGCTCATATTACTGTATAGTCGCTTCATAAACGTGGCGTCGGATCACACTGCCACTTTCTTAAAGTGAGGCGTTTTTCACTAAATTTGTAATGCCTGGCTAACACTGGCTCTCTTGGCTTACGCTGGAATTTATCTCCATAGGGAAAACATGTCAGTGAATACAAGCCCCTGTGTTACAGCATGGCCTTTACACCCAATTAACTATTGTTTGCGGTTTGAAAGATGACTTCAAACAACTAATAATTATTTGTTTTCATTTTTTATTGCTTTTTTTCAAGCATCCCCTTAAGCAAAAAACACATCAGCTAATTAATTTCAGTTCTATTTTGTGATGGAGGGAAGAATCTATTTTGGAACAACCTCGACTTTTAAAAGAAGTGCCTTCATAAAGTAAAAGCAGTGAAACTAAATTATTCAGAATTTGCCTAATCTTTGGAAGAACCGTAGTTAATTTCATTGACAAAAACAAAAGATGACTTTAACAATTTAGCTCATGTGATTCACATGCAAAACAGAAGAAGTAGGCTGGTGCGTAATTAAAAAAAACAAGGGGTCCCAATAGCATCATAGTTGGAGGCAACGCCCAAGCCCAGAGAGGGGTCTTGGGACTTTAAACAATATTGCAGTGAGGTTTAGCACGCTTTAAAAGCCACAACGGACAAGAGTGGAAAACAATGGTGGGCTATCATGACTGCGCTTGTGTGTTTGACCAGGGTTGGAAGCTCTCTGTTGTCTTCTCAGTTGTAAGGAAATTGAGGCATACTGATGACAAAAGTGAAGGGTGCGTTAAATTGTGGGACGTGTCTATTTAATGAATCCTTAAGCATCCAAGCATTGATGCAATCTGTGCGCTGAGTTTGACTGGGCTTTAGCTGCTGGAAAGTGGCAGCAAAGCTCAAATTGAGTTCTGGTAGATTTACAGCTGTGTGCAGCAGCATCTACTCCTTGGTTGCTGCAGCATACGGCAGTGTTGCTTGAATTATTAACGTTTTCGTAGGCTGTCTGCCACTTACACTTTTTCATGGTAAAACTGAGATTCAAACCAAACCAAAACCTCTGACTGTATATTTAAAATTGACCTTGTGCTAGTCTTTTACACCTTTTTCTGTCTTTGCCTCTACCCCCACCCTAAAAAGTTAGACATATTATAAAACAGCTTTCTGATTCTGCCAACTAGCACCGAAATTCATGTGGCTGAAAATATTAAATTGCCTTGCCTAATGTACGTAAATGTATCTCTAATGAGTAGTGTCCTACTTGTTCAATTCATTACAGAGATTTTCGGAGGCTTTGATCTTGTGCACATGCCTCCGTGTGAGACTACAAACTATGTGTGTCACATAAGTTGTCCATTCTTTGTATGGGTGTGTGTGCCAGAGTAGAAGTAGTTTGTACACATCCGTATTATCTCTTTCTGCTCATCCGCCTGAGAAGCTGGCCTTAATTACAACTGTCTGCTTGAGTCACTAGCATGCTCCCCTACCCACACAAATAGACAGCAACAACAGGCAGCATCTCTGAGGAAAGGCAAGAGTGGTTTTGCCACGTAGCTCCAGGGCAACTTCTCCTTGCCAAAAAGATACAAAGGTACTGTGGGCCCACATCCAAATGGATCCCTAGACCCTTTTCCCTTGGGCCTTGTTGACTTCCAATTGCTGTGCAGGGCCTGCAGTTTGGATGGGCTAAATCCATTGTTTGTTTGTTTGTTTGTTTTTTCAGACACTTGGTTAACTGGTTTTGTTCTTTCATTTCTTTGTCTTTCTAGCTTTTTAAAATCAGCTGTATCGAATCAACTTTGAGCTTTGAAATTGTGGCTGAGGGACTGGTTAGGAATTAGGCAGCAAGTTTTCCCAGAATGTACTTCTGTCTAATTCAGACAGTGATCATCCCAGAGGCACTGAGTTATATCTTGTCTGGATGCTTAGATAGAGTTTTCATGTGTAGGCATTTTTTTCCCTCCTTAACACATTCTCTTTTCCTGAAATTGTTGACTTAAATGTAAAGCTTAACATGGGAACTTTTGGAAATTAAACATCTGGAAAAATCAGGCACATCCTAAATTGGGTGGAAAGTGGGCTGAGAGTTTAAATGAATTCCATACATTTTCCGTGGTCAGAGCAGCCCGGCATGCAAAGCATTTCATTTGATGCTCCTATAAAGTTAAAACAACCTTTGGACTGTTGCCAAGAAATGCTGTTTTCTTGCTATTCACAATCTTCCAGTATAACATTTTAATAGCTGACACTGATCCACTTACAGCCACAATAAGACTAACATACAATAGTGGATTGTACTTATCTGTGTTGATGAAGGGATTCCATGTAGCCTCATTAAACATAGCTTGATATTATCAAAAAATACTGCTTTCTGCAGACTAAAAAAACGACCTCCAAAATAATCTATATTTTACCTACAGTATAGCGCAGTATAATTTGATATATATTTTTTATAGTTCTTTGAGTTTTAGGACTTTCATTTGCATTTCCTGCCTTTGGTCGCCACACGAGAAGACTAATAGGCCAGTTCTTGCTGTTTTTTTCTTCTATTAATTGCAATAATTTATGTTATTTTGAATAGCTGCATTGTCTTACATAATGAGGCTTCATTGAATTTTTTTCAAAATGTTAAGGTGTCCCTTAGTGGATAAATCTGCATTGCAGATAAGAGTTATACAGTTAAATCTGTTTAAAATTTAAAATAAATGCAGCGCCAGTGGTCTCAGTCAGATAGCTACCAAACCATTCCTCAGGAATTCTGATAAAAAAAAGCAAAGCTAAGTACGCATTTCTGAACAGTTTTACCAGAGACACACAGCCAAAATGAAGCATGAAGTAAAAAATGACAGTTCAGATAAGAAAAATGATTCTGAACACAAAATAACATTAGCAATGCCACTGTTCTGCAAGCTCAGCACAGAGAACCATTGATGCTGTGTTATTAGTGTGCATGATGGAGTTTGTTCAGTAAGTCACCCGGCGTGAGGTGGTGGCTGTCTTTGCTCCCAAAGCCACCTCTTTTGCGCCTCTCTCACTGCATTCACAGCAGGGAGTCGACTCCCAAAGCCGGGAAAAGACACACTCCATTAAGTCTCCTGCAGGACCCAGACTCTGCTCAAATATACGATGAGGAGGGGGAAAAAAGGATGAAAACCACCCAGGTCAGTAAAGATGGAATATGCTGTCTTTGATGTACAAACATTTGTGTTCATGTAGAGAATGGTACAACATGCAATACTCAGTTATCAATGGAGCCGAAGATCAGACTTGACTGAGTATATGGTTAAATGTCAGCAAATTTACAGCCGAATGTTGACATATGGAAACATTTATGTGTATTCGGTCTGAAAGATAGAGGAGTAATACACATGTAGAGAGAAGGAAAGTCATGCTTTAATGCGTAGTAGCGTGTTTGGTATGATGTGGTGCCACATGGAAGCTCTGGGATTTTTACATTAGAGCTTACAGCAGTATGTTTAGTAGCTACAATAAGAGAAATACCAAGTGATTTTTTACAGACACAGAAGAACTGGCTTCTTAAAAAGATTAATTTTATCCTCTAAATCTGAGTGAAGGCTCCCCCATTTCTATAGCTAATTGCATTATTATGGTTTGTCCTTTCCGCACTGCTAGCAGTGAAAATATAATTTAATATAATTTAAAATGATAGAAAAAATACATTTAACTTGTCATTGCACATGAGCATTAGAAAACATTTATTTCAGTCCCATTTAATTCTTTAGATCTTAATATGTAAAAGTTTCTGAACCGCCCTCTTCCGTTTGACACAAATCCCACCCTTTGTGTTTTAAATTGCATTTTCCTGTAGGAATACGCACAACAGTTTTGTTATGAGCCGATTTGTATGGATATTGATTTGCATTGTTTTGCAGGAGGGACAAAGGCAGAACCAGCCTCTTTCTCATCACATGGATACATCAAAATAATTGGCAGTACCCAATTATCCAGTGATTCGTGTACAGGAGATATGACGAGTCGACTGAATTTGTAATCAGGAAGCCTTGAATATGAATCACAGATGAATTGCTAGAAGGTCAAAACGTTTGGATTAAGTAGGACAGTGAAAAAAAGAGAACGGTGCTTTTTTCCTCCATACTCTTAATATTCCACATCAAGCGCACTGCTTGCCTTTTCAACACCAGTATTCAGTTTTTGTTTATATCACACCAGTTCACAACAATTGTCTCAAGGAGCTTTATTTCATAAGGCAAAAAGACAATATTGTTCAAGGACAGGTATTTAGATAATTAGTGAAAAACATTTCAGTAATTATCTAAGTGATTGGGTTAAATCTGAATGTATTAATTACCAAGTTTTTATAAAAAGCATAATCACTGGCTGTTTAACGCAACGATTTTAGAAGCTCGGTTAGCCAAAAAGTGTACCCTGTTACACCCATCAAGGTTAAGACCACTCGGTTACTTCCTGCCTTTATCTTTTCTAACCCGGGTGATGGACACTCAGAAAATTGCCATAAAGAAGAATATGTAAAGTCAAAACCCACAGATGACATAAACGATCAAGAAAAATGTTCAGTCACCTCTCGGGGAAGGACACGGTGATAGGTCAAGCTTGAGACAAAGCACTCAGAACGTAACCTCCTGACCATTAAATGTCATCGCTGTCAATCTGTGGGCAAATGGGTTTTATACTGGCATCAGCCATGGCACAAGGAGGCTTGTGACTACTTGTTTTTTTAAATAATTATAGCAACAATAAATATATTAAACAATCTGATTGGGAATGGTTTTTTGTCTCATCGCTTTCTGAGCATGCCACATAATTACAACGTGTACAGTGTCTGCTGTTATTTAGGCCAGTGACCTCTGTTGCAGTGACCTCAGCACAACAGAACCGATAACACAAATGCATGTAACACACTGCTGCTGCGTTATCACCAGTTCAAATCATTTTTCTTCGAGCACATTATAAAAAGCCGTTTGAGATAAATGACAAACTCAGCGGCCATGCCAGCGAGGCAGACGCTCCACCGGCTTATGCTTGAGCGAGCATGTAGGGCATACGCCACGGATGCACCGCACACCCTGAGGTGAGTAGGGCAATTTTTAAAAATGCATTCACTCTGCATTCTCGTCATAAATTGGGTGATGTTTGCTTATATGGTAAAAATAAGTGTTAATATGTTATTTTTGGTATTTTCTGATGCGTTTGTGGAACAACATGTGAGGCTATCTCATGCATAAGTGTTTATAAGTGTTTGTATTTTGAAGCAAACGTAATCTGTAATGTAGTTACTTTAACCTATTGGCACAGTAGAATTTCCATGTTATTTAAATCATGATGCTCATGCACAAATGTACTATCATTTATCTTCACCACAGTGGTGGAAGAAAGCAAAAAGTGGTTAAAAATAAATTAATAAAAACTTGAAAATTTGTTTTAAAACCAATTGCTGTGCCAAGCTAAAAGTTTTTGCAGCCCATCTATCCACCCCAGCCTCTCCCCTGTAGACTAACTTTGTCACCTCATTTGCTCCCATTGTAATTACTATGCTCCGTAAATACAAGGCACTGCCATTTAGAAATGTAACTCTGAGCCACGTAAGCCACTTGCTCAAATGACCTTGGTGGTTTTTTTATTTTAATGGCAGGGCAGTCTTGAAATACACATACTGATTGGGCTGTGGTTTACTCTGCATATGGAATGTGACCTATCAAATCTTATGACAGAAATGGGCAAGCCTCGTTAGAAATCCTCTGTGAGATTAGATGTGATAAATTTGAATATGAATACGGATATCTGGGCTAATTATAACCCCTCATCCAGCTGCCTCGTTAGCACCAAGTAATATTCAGTGAAATCAAAAAACTCTGGGTTGAAGGGAGGAGGATGAGTAGGAGGAGGAAAAAGAAAAGAAGGAAAAGAAGAGAGGAAGAAAGGCGCAAAGAGGGAGGAGCCAAGGCATCAATGCTTATACTTTGGGATTATGTGTGCTCAGATAACATCCTCCACCCCATCACCCCCACAAAGATATGCTTGCTTTCAGGGTGAATGTTTCAAGGCTGCACTAAGCGATTCACATCAACACACACGCATACACAAAAGCACCTTCACGTATACACTGCACTCCCCATCCGGATAATGCTGCTGGCCAAGTTTGCACCTAGCTGTGCTGCTACGGTCTCCAAATGCGATTAGCACTTATCTGAAGGAAGACCAAACTACCTTCATCATCGGGTTCATCATCATCATATCCATATTCATGCTGTTCAAATCCCCTCTGGAGTAAAACTAAAGGGATTCAAGCACCTGAGAAGACGAAGTGCTTAGCGGAGGAGGAAGGATTGCAAATTTCTCTATTGAGGTCACGGCTCTGTATGATGCATTTGAACAGCTTTGTTCTATGAAGAGATAGCCACCAAAAAGATGAGTCTTTCACACAGTATATTATTGTACAGAGGTAGTACAGTGCCCACTGTCATAAGCATGTTGGCATGGCAGCATCCATTGTCACAGACAGGTTCAGTGACAGTGTCAAGAAGAGCCTTCATGATGTTGAATGCAGTATTGTGCTTACTCTGATCTTCAGCCATACACCTGACAATTTTGAAGTAATTTCACCAGTTGTGGAAATGGATGGCAGATTGAAGGGTGGACGGGCCTTTCTTTCTCCAAGATATCAGATACTGACATTTTGTCAACGCTGGCTTACTGTTTCACTTTGGCAGCTATGTGAAGTTATTTCTCAATGTGCAGAGATGTCTTTTTTAAACCACACATTTTTCCTAAAACTAAGTAGTATTAGTTTTGACTGCCTAACCTAACAAAGCAGCAAGTGACGATGAAAATACATCACATTCTTGCAGTCTTCTAATTTAAACTACACTGTTCCTTAACAAAATGACAATTATCTTCATCTTGTATTAGCACAGCTGATATGTCAAGGCACCAAAGCTACAGGACTTTCACAATACAGACACAAGGAGGCAGGTAGCAAAACCAGATGCGTAAAAGTTCATAATATGCGTGGGTGGTAAGCACTGGCTAGCAGGAGAACAAAAAGTGGCCGTTAATTCAAGGTAAAAACAGCAGGAAATAAAGAAGTAAGGGTGAATCCATGTGGTGAACCAAAACACAGTAAACAGTTCTGAAACATCAGGGACCATTTTTCCCCTGTAAAGCAGCAGGGTGCATGAAAGGGAAAGTATAGTAATGTATAGTATTAGAAAGCGTGGACATCTGTGAGTCCTGATTTCATCCTTCTATTCAAAAACTATGGCAAAAAAGTAAAACAGTATTTATTAAGCTAATCACAAATGTTGCAGATACAACATGTAGTTGGATTTCTAGGGAGGTGTACGCCAAGTAGCATTTCAGAAGCTTTTTGCAGTTACAACATAGCTACGGTGCAGATTCAAAACAGTAAGTAAAAAAGTATAAATCCCACATAAGACTAAAATAGTGCCTTATAAATAAAGTTGGCTCCAAGAAGAAAAAGCTGGCAAAAAATTCATGAGCTGATGCATATGTGGCGCTGTTATAATAACACCTGCATTTTCCTAAATGAAAGCATTCTTAGTGTGTGTAAGACAATATTACAATAATGTAAGAGCAAGTAAAAAAAAAAACATAAATGCATTATCCAGACCAGACCAGTACGCAGGCTTGGTTAAATATAGGAACTGATTTCTCGTAACAGAAGCATAAGTTACAGAACTGTAGTTTTTGTGATGAATTCGTTTTAACGTGGCAATAATATGTAATTTGTACTGTCTTCATAAGAATGTAAAACTAACATCAACAATACAAACTACTTGCAAGTCCCAATGCTTCAGTTTCCATCAAATTTAAAAGACACGTGAAAATCGTATATAAAGCATATAATAGTATGTAAAGCAAATTAAAGCAAATTGCAACTACTGGGTCAAGGGAGGAAATGCCAGAAATAGCAAGAAATATGTGCACGTTTAGCCTAATTTTTGCATGTATGCATGTTTAATCTTCCACTGTCTCAAATGTTGTGCAAACAGTATAAGCAGCTGTTTTTTCTTTACTATTTAACGCATTCACTTAACATGGAGCATAATCTGGCAAACGCTGCTTTAATTGGTTAGTTTTAAGACTAATTCTTTAAAATGTTAACTTTGATCATTTTACATTAAGGCATGTTTTTCAGTGTAACTTTGAATTCTCATGAAACTTTTCAGTACATCAGTTCATCAGTATTAATAATGACTGCAGCTAAGAAACATAACATTTAGCATGCTTTTTTTGTTCGTTTTGAGGCTGAGAAACCAGCAAGTAAAATAAAATATTTACTTATTCGGTTAAAAAACTTTAGTAAAAAACAAAGTGAAAGCATCCATCAAAAACAGAGAGGCAGGCAGTGATCAGGGATAGGTATAAATGATGGTAAAGCCACTGCAGAATCACAATAGAAAAACTGATGAGGGGTAAATGGGAGTGGGCTAGTATGCCACACACGACAGTTGGTTTGAGCGCAAATGGAAGCAGGTGTATAGAGGGTGGGAGAGTGACGCGATAAGGAATGGGTGTTGCTGAAGAGCGTGTTTGAGTATTTGCATTTGAAATTACAGGGGAGTAGGTACATCACAGCAAAAGCTAGACAAATGTGAAACTGGCTAACAACTTGCAGTACAAGCACTGAGCCAGTAAAGAACACCATAACACGTTTTGGTGCAAAATAGAATTAAGTTTGCATGTGTCTTTAAAATTAAGTCTTTAGCTTGCAAATATATACTTGTCTCTATCTTTGTGTCTTTACTGATCTAAAAGCCATAAATTAATGCTGTAAACACATGCTCTCTTTTCAGCTATTTATTCTTTTTTCCTTGTCTTTCATTCTATGTAAATAAATTCTTTGGTCTTTTTCACGCTGTCTTGCTACGCCACAGCGGAACCTCTTCACCCTACTGTAACGAATGTTTCCCATCATCAGCCACATAGCCCTACCTTCAAAACCACGGCCTCAACGGTTTCTCACCGCTTCCACCTCCTTGTTGACTGTGTGTGTTTGCGTGTGTGTGTCTGTGTGTCTGTGTGAGTGCTGCATGCAGCTCACAGCTGCCAAAAAGGCAGTCGAAACTTTGATAGCATCGTCACAGGAAAGAAGCAAGCGAGCTAGACACTAGCTTCTGCTGCTAAATTTGGAGGAAAGGGGAGAATTGGGGTTGAGTGCTAATCTGTCTCTGTGGATAAAACAGATGTTCAGCAAAACTGATGGGAACTCATCAACCTTCTTCACTGTGGTTTCTTTTTGGAGGTCAAGTTAGCAGCTTGTCCTAACCCAAAGTTCATTACTGCTACTAATTAGCCAAGATGGGTGTACAGTACGTGTAATCAAATAATCACACCACATCAGCTTTGGGCAGCTATCAAAGGGACGATGAAGATGCACTCTTTTTACGTCCCACTTAAATACTTTTTACATTTTGGAAGGATTATTATTTTGTTTAGGTATTATTTTTACTTATTCTTAATTATAACTGAAAGCTTTAAGATATAATGGTTATTGGCATTTTCAGCAATCTGAATTATTAGTTGCTGATGTCAGATTTTAGTATGTCATCTTTTATACTTTAAGCTTAGTAATGATTCAACAGCACTGAAATATTATACACACGATGCACACTCACATTATTGCTGCATAAACAAGAGGTGGGCGCATCAAGTGCCATTTTGCACATTTCTCCCTCCAAAAATACCAACTAACAGTAAATGGACTTGTTGCAAATTGAAGGTACAGTTGGAACATTTCCTGAAAGAAGAAATTTGCCATAATTTTATTCTCAGAAAGGAAGAATAAATATTATTTTGGAAGGAAAAAAAACCACTTACCAAACGGCTAATTAACAAACTGTAATTTTAAAGCTTACACATATTGTCCACAATCATGTTCGATCATTTTAATCAGATAGTGGATATCTTCATAATGTGTTGCTGATGTTGTTATGTGGTTACTTCATACTGAGAAAAGTCTTTGAAAAATAATGAAATGATAATTGCGTGTAATTAAAGCAGCAGACTGGACAGTAACTGCAGGCTAAGCTGTGCAGTTAGCAGAAACATGGTACTGTTTACATGGATGGACTATGTTGGATTCCTGCAGGGTAGAGTGTGGTATCCACAGTCATTGCTAGATTAAGTCCTGGGTATAGAGATATTATAAGAAAGAGGCATAGCAATCGAAGAATTTAGAAATAGGATGGAGCAGTTTTACAACAGCATAAATGGTGGTATAACTTCCAGTCGAGCCCGCTTTTACAGTCTTATTTGTGGGCAAATATCTGCAGACTATTTATTAGAGTTGACTGAATATTCTGTACGTGTAGTTTTTAATGTCTCTTTGACCGCTGAAATGAAAGTTCATTTCGATAACGCTTTAAAATAATTGCTTATATAAGTGCTCATATGTGCTGATGGGCTTTGGTAGTCCTTTTGGAGTTATCAAATTGAATTTAAGCTGATGATGCTCCTTGATAACACTTACCAGAGCCCACAATTGTACTTGCTTTACACTGACTAAAGGTTGGTTATAAAGGAGCTTTTTTAATGTCTGCTTACAGGTTGTAGAGGGTAGATGGCTGCATCCACAAAGAGCAGGAAACCTCAGTGCAGCATCACAGGTCAGTTAATCACAACGTGTACAAAGAGAAACTCAACTGGAAATTGCAACAGAAATTATAAGTGAGTCACTTCCCCCCACTGCCTAGCTACACCAGAACACAGGCTTCACCCATCTACCACATACACCTTTAACCCCTGCTAATGCCACAATCATGAATGTGTTGCTCTGACTCTGTCTAAATAATTCTAGTATTTTGGTTTAGTTTTCATTGATTTATTGTGTATGGTTAATTACATTTCTGAGCACTGCAACTATTATTTTCAAATAAAGTAGAGCGCTGTCAAACTTTATATCTAAGTTTCCACCTTTAACATCTCAAATTGCCGGCTTTGTGCAGCTGTAGATTAGACAAACACGCGGTGACTTATTGTTATTGATGTTTCTTTGACTCCATAATGAAAATGCTTCATTCTAAACCAAAGACATCCTGACTTCTTTCAAGTTTTAATAATAACAATACTTTTAATTTAGTTTTATTCCCAATAGATATGTATCTGTCCACGATCTGGTCTCGCCAATCAGCCGGGCTAATATGCTGGAAGTCAATTCTGTACACATCCCACATGGTCTTTTCCTGTCCCCACTTCCATACCCCCTCCTTCCCTTTCCCCCTTTTCCCTTACTCTACTCCTTTCATCACTTCACATCCACAGGGGAGATGTAAAGCTTTTGGAGTAAATCAAGGCTCTCTCGTTCATAAACGCCTGTGCAATTAACTTAGCTTTTTCTCCTTCTGATTTACGGCATGCATGTTGGAAACTGGAGTCAGCCAGGCCCTCTGGGTTTCAAAAGAAAAGGCTAGTTGGCTAACTTCCCTCTCTCTCTCTCTCTCTCTCTCTCTCTCTCTCTAGCTCACTTCGACACCAAGAAACACACACACACACACTTTCAACCACATAAATTTTATGCACGCACACAGGCTAATTCACATCTGCTCCTCTGAAAAGAAAATGATGATTGAAAAGGATGAAAAGAAAAGAGCAGTGAGTGAAATGTTCAGGCTTATGGCAAAAAAAAAAAGTGGATGATTGAAAGAACTAATTTGTCTGACATCTGACTTTTTTTTTTTTTTTACAAAGGTATATATTCACTTACATAAAACTCAAAGTTATACCAAAGACAATTATCAAGCATTAACAAAGCAATAAGTTTGTCATTTTGTTTCTTTGAATTTTTACTTTAAAATAAGTCCAAAAGTTTGGTTGAAGAATCTTTGTGGCTGCCGTGCAGCATAATGTAGAGGTGGTATTAACAGTCTTAGCATTCTCCAAGTGGCTGATACCATGTGGAAAGTCAGTGTTTAGAGGTTTAGCAGAACCTTCCCACACAGTTATGGCCTCTCCCTTTGACGAAACATCTGCGTCTCACAGATTTTGTGTGTCTTCATTCCTCTCAAAATCTCACTCTAGTAAAGAAATGTGGCCGTGGATGATGACTCAATACAAGGTAGGCATTACTGGAAAGAAAATAAATTTATGCTGCATGAATGCTGAACAACCCGGCCTTTGTACAGAAAACACCTGCAGTGTTATTTCTTGAACTGGAACCAACTGTATGGTTTTTATTATCTTTGAAGATTTGCACTAGAGTACAGTACCCCTCCCCCCAGATCTGTAGTATTGTATGTAAGCACAGAAGGAGATGAGAAGATGTGTGGTGGAATACCTTTTCACCTTCAAACAGCATTTGTTGTTGCTTTTGTTCAACAGCTGTGATAAACTGCTTCACATATAATGCAACGGATACAGCAAATTCAAAGCAAACGCTCCTAATACAGAGGTTTGCTTTCATAGTCAGTGTGAGGGTTTGCATCACTTATTACATTATAAATATTGCGTTAAAGCATTTTGTGCAAACACATACTGGTGTATTTTATAGATGCCAGCTGAGGCACTGGGCAATGGGAATAAAGGGTGGTTAAAAAAGACGGTGCTACTGTTATCCTTTCTTTTTTTGTTTAATTTTCTTCCAGCGAAGCATTTACAGGAGTGACATACCTGTAAATGTCATTCAAAAGCAGCAAGTTGACGAATTAAGATTACATTTTTAAAAGCTGATCAGACTTAGTAGTACAACTTTAAGAATTTGACCCCAAAGCTTGAAAATTCAAGCAAGGGAAGGAGAAATGTTAGTGGAATCGCTGACTCGAACTGACCCATAGTTCTGTTTGTTTCTCCTGTCTGAACAATTAGGAAAAGGATCGCAAGCTTTTATTTAAAGGACAAAAACAGGAAAAAACTTTTTCGTTTTCTCTCATTTTTGTCTTCTTTATTCTTTTCAATAAGTTGCTCTGATCTGTTCTTTCTCATTGTCACCTGTTCCTTACATAAAAGAAGCCCGCACTCGCTTCCAGGTCCCAAGTTGAATGAATTACTATAGACTATTACTACAATTACTTTTAAATGCTTAAATTGCAATGCAGACAATCCTGCTGTCATTAACTCTGTCAGCACCAAAAGATTTATAACTATAAGCAAAAGTGTAGCATTTGAAAAGCTGGTAATAAGAACATTTTCTGTCAGAATCTGTACCAGTTACTCATAAATCTCCTTTAAATGTTTACATTTATGATTTCATACGTGGTAGCCACACTGTTCAGACTAGCCCTGCTCGTAAGCTGTAATATTTACAGCAAAGCAGGGTTGAATACATACAACGTAACACAAATTTAAGCTTTGGCAACTTTTAGATGTTACATATTTCATATTTATATGTTCATTTTTCTGCTTCTAGAATTAAACAGTTTCTCATGCAGGAACATGTTAATCTAATTCTCCTCAATATATTTATTTCTATTTGATACTCTAGAAGTTACTCTGCAGCTTGTATTTTTTTCCGGGTGACTAAGATAGATCTGTGAGTGTTAACTTGCTGTGTTTGCTAGTTCTGTGAAGTTCACTGAAGTTTCAGCTGACAAGAAGGTGAGGAGAGAGTGACAGTCTTTTCCTTTTGTGTTGAGTGTTTCTTTAAAAAGGCGGCTTTCTGCTCAAATCCTTTGAGTGCTTCTCTTAGACAAGCTTCTAATTTTAGCATGGAAACATCCATGATTTTAATAATTTATTTCCAAACTAGCCTGCAAAGATCAACTCTCATATCCTTCAAGGGCTTTGTGCTTTAGATGCAACCACAGATCTCCAAGTTTGTCATATTATGACTCCCAGAGCATCTCAGATTCTATTTGTGACTCTGTCTATTTACTTACTGTAAATTCATTGCAAATGTATAGATCAGGGCCTCTCTCCAAACCTACCCACATTTTCTGGCCTGCTGTGTCCCCAACACACAGCCTTTCATACACACCCCTTGCCCCTGAAAACCCCCGGCCCTGCCCTTGTCTGCTCCCTGCCTCTCATACACTGGCTCCATTCTTCCACGCCACAGACTGAGATGGTTGGTGTGTCTGTGTGTGCATTGGTGTGTGTGTTAGAGAGTAATGGTGCATACAGTTCATTGAGTGTTCTGGAAAACCAGTGTATATGTGCGCTTGTATGAAATCTGTGGATTAAGGGCAGCATTTGCATGTTTTATGTTTTTGAGTGATTATGCTGTTAGCATGTGTGGAAAGGAGAAAAACTGCAGATGGGTATAATTCAGCTGGGAGGCTAATGTGTGACGGGCTGTTTGCATGTGACAAACGAATATATCATGTCAAAATGAGTGCAAGTATTCAGGCAGATGACCCTCTATGACCCGCTATCCCTCTAGCGTACTCCCCCTCACAAACCCATCCACCCCAAACAGATCCCAACTTCACTGTGCTCAGGCCAGACTACATGGGCTCTCACGAGAGCTGGACTGTCATCTCCTGGCATCAGCTGTTGGAATGCATGTAAGTGGTCACAGTCAGTCCCAGAATATATACTTTTACTCATGGCTTAGTCATTTCAAAATAATGTGAGTTTGTACTAAAGAATCTGCAAAAATACCACGTGTTGCAGTTTTAAAATGAAATAATTTTGTGCATTTTTTAATCTTTTTTTTTTTTTTTTTTTTTCTTTCATTTTATTTTTCTTTTTTTTTTTTTTTTCAGGATTTTTTTTTTTTTTTTTTTTTTTTAT
>VUQR01010675.1:16510-47821 GCA_015108515.1 Hemichromis elongatus | reverse complement strand
TTATTTTAAAAATAAATAATTTTTTTTATTTTTTAATTTTTTTTTTTTTTTTTTTATGTCGTACATTGAATGTTACCTGCAGAAATTTTCCAGGATATTTTCTTGTTTGTTTTTTTTATAAGACACACACAAACGTCCATATATGACATTTACTTCCATATAACCTTTTTAATTATCTGTTATGTTTCAAACTAAGTCTAATTTAAATTTTGCACATGTCCCTTTTCAGGTCCTTGTGCACCTCTGGATCTCATCGAGCATGGCCATGGAGAGCGCCACTGGCTTTCTTGTCTATGATCATCATTTGTGATAACAGCGTGGTTTCCGGCTACAACTCACGAACTAAAGAGCAGTTTACAGCTATAGAGTCCACACTGTTCAACTCTGAATACAGCACAGCAGATCAGGAGCATATCTGTAGAGTTATGGATTGTGAATTTGTCCTCAGGGCCAGACTGTCCTACTGTAGTGTCCTAAGATGTCTGATGAAGAAAAGTCCATTGTGGGGCCGCACATAGTGCAGGAAGAAGTCAGGATTGTTTTTAAGCCATGTGAGCACAAATGTTTCTCATACCCATTCACCAGGTTTGTCCCATTGCGACTTAAATAAAAATAAAAATGATGGCGTTTCATTTTGACAATAATGAAGGAGATCTGCTGCACATCACAAACGCACAACTGCAGATGGTCAGAATGTGACTTTGAGGAAGCAGCTGACTGGACAAGACCTTCAAGGGGAGAACTGCCACATCTGTACCAGGGATAACTCTGCACAGAGATGTGTACATGATGATGACGATGATGATACCGTGAGTATGAAAAAAAAAATGCATTCTTGAAATAAAAAATTCCAAAACTTGTATTTCTTATTCCACAACGGATCTGACCCTCTCTTTTCTTTGATTTCATGAATTTTCATGAAAACAATAAATAAACCTTGTTAGAGCCATGAAAAACTCTGATTTAAAATGCTAAACGGTGGAATTATGTTAGATTGAGAATGAAATTATAAAGAATAGAAGAAGTTGTGTTGATGTTTGTGGGGTTTAATTTCCTTGCCACAAAGTAATTGCCGATTATGCTCTCCAGTCAGATATGATCTGGCGGTTCACATGTTCAGTTTATTTTTTGTTTCTTTTTGATCACAAACACAATGTGGAACCGTGCTCAACTGAAGTAGGTTATGATCAAAACTAAAATGTAAACCATAATGGTCCACGGCATGGTGCCCAAACCCCTGAACCTGAAAGCTGCCTTTGCTTCCCCCTTCTTGCACCACTTGGGCACTAAATCACAGAGACAGGAACATAACAGGAGCTTACCTTGGTGTCAACCCAAAGCACCGAGTGCTTTCTCCCTCCCAACATTTTCACTTTGTAGCCCATGCCAAACACTGTCACCCCAAATCTCCTACAAACCTGCCTCCTTATGGCAGCGGCACTCACAAGGCGATCGTAGTAGCACGGCAAAGCCACACAGCACCATCTGCTTAGGCAGGACACGTGGGGAAGGAGAAGCACGGGCTTCCTCCTCATAGTACCCAGTCTGTGTTCTTTATAGAAACCCTCCATCCTGTGTCATCTAACTCACTGCACTGACCCCCCACCTCCTCTTCCTTAAAGAAAATCCTCCCGATAATTTTCGAGGAATTATCAGGAGGACTGAGCTTGGATTTATGAACTCCCTATCGTGGCCATGGCAACCACAGGCAACTTTGTATTTCAGGAGGGGAATCGTGGGGTGGGGTTTGGGAGGGGGGATAAAGGGTTTTCTTTACTGGGTAGGGAGGGTGGCAGTAAGATTTTTGCTCTCTCTCTCTTTTTGTTTGTGTGTATGTGTGTGTGTGTGTGTGTGTGGTGATGTACTGGGAGGTGTCTAGTGGAGAAAGAAGAAGCATTGTTGTACTGGTATTCATGGTGTCAGCAAACCAGAGTAATTGCTGGGTCTTAATAAAGGGGAAGAGGTAAAAGCTTGTCTAGGGGTGCAACCTTCTAAGTACTCCCAGCACATGACTGGAGGGAGTAAACACTCACATTATATTATATTATATTGCCTGTTATTATATATATATATATTTATTTTTTTTATTTTTTTTATTTATTTGTTTTTGTCCAACAGCGATGGAAGGGTCAATTCAATTTGTCTGGGAGCAAAATGAGACATGACAAGGGATATTTTTTTCTTTTTTTAATAAATGCATCCTTTCTTAGTATCCTGTTACCATCTTCTTAGGTGCAAGAAACTTGGCCAGTCTTTAACGTTTGCCCTCTGCTAGCATCTCTGTATGATATGCTACATGTAAATCCAAGAAACATTATGTATGTGATCTGTTTACTGTCTTCCTGACTGTGTATCTGCAGCTCGCTCCCGGATGTATATATCTGCTTTCAGCTTCTTATCAGGCACTTGCAGTGTTCCCTGTAAAGCACAGACTCAACCACTATAGAGATGTACTCACTGTGGAGAAAAAAAAAGAGTGAGAGAGAAAGGGGAGGAGGAGGGGTTAAAAAAAAAAAAACTCCTGACACCTCAGACTCGACTTCACAGCCAGTGAAGGAAGAAAGTGAGCAAGCCACTAAGCCTTCCCTCCTCACAGCCGCCTGCAAGGTGAAGATACTGCTGTTCACATTTGGACAGATGCGAGGATCCCGCTGCACTGTGTGTGCGCGTATTTGTGTGCGATTGCAAGGTTAATGCCTTCAGCTGTCACTGAGATTTTCATATAGACCAAATGTCTACGTTTGATTTTGCTCACATTTTTAGCCTAAATCACAGAGGCTAAAATAAAGAAGTCATTTATTTTAAACTTGAAGGCATTTCTGTGCAGCTGAAGTTTAGGCAATTGTTTGCTTCTCCTTCAGGAGAGTTGAGCACTTCTGGGGAAAAGTGGATTGCTGCTGGGATTCAGATACCCCAAACGGTCAATACAGAGAGCCCCTGAATGGTTTTGTTACGGGCAAAATTTCAAAATTCACAGCAGGATTATTTCTGAGTGTGAGCTTTAAAAGGTTTTATGATTGAACTGCCAGTGGGAGCAAAACAAACCTACTGCAGGATACAGGGACCCTATTCATTGTAAACTGTACAGCATAAGACAATAATAGCTTAATCAAATGTGACATGATATTACTGCCCTCAAATTTCAACCGCTGACAGAAGAAACTGACGTAAGACAGCAAACGAGCGAACGAGAGCAAAGCATTCCAGTTTGCACAAGGCTAAAAAAGTTGAAGCAAACAGCCCGCTCAAAAATAAAAACAGCTTCAGTCAGCATGTGGACGTACACAAAAAGGATAACAAGGTGGAAAGTCTGAGTGACTTGTCCAAACCCTAGTCTCATGTCTTATGCACTTTCATGTTGCATTATATTTAATTATAGATCATACCGGGGCAGCCCTTAACACAGTCTGCTTGCCTCACAGGTACAAACAGTTGAATAATTTATTAGCTGGCGTGTAGGATCGGATGTGGTGTGAGTGCAGCGAGAGAATAAGCTTACTGTTATTCAAGTCTCAGCTTCGTCTTGCTGTAGGACAAAATGGAGTTTCGGTAAGGTTAAATGGCAAATTTATTGAGCTTGTCACCTGCACCTTACAGGTATCCAAGAGAGAAATACCAACGTTAAAGTTTACAAGAGCCGGCCAGCGGATAGCAGGTATTTTATTTTTAGCCATGTTAGCGAGCCACTTATCAGAAAATCGATTGACGCAGGTTGGCTGTACAGTTGACTGCAAGTATTCTCAAACAAATCCACAGCTGTTGTCATTCTTTCACGTTGTGTTCTCACTATCCTTTTAGACATTCTTATTGCTGTTGAAGCTATTAGTAAAGAAATGTGTGGTAGCTTCAAGCAGAGAGAAATTGCCATTTTTGTAATTCTGTTTAGTGTAGCAAATAATACACTCTGTAATGATCTGAAGCAATCAAGGTTATCCAAGTGATGCTGCTTTGAGTTTATAATGACCCCTATATGGGCTCACTACTCATGCTTCTCAGAAACTACATGAGACAATTAATGGATATATACATTTAAAAGCTAAGCTTTATAATGAGATAATCTAGCTAATTTGTCTGATAACTATAAGAAAGGTAATCATATCAAAATTCCAACATTTCTGACTCAGTTTTACAGAATAAAGTTACTTCCTTCATTTTTACAAACATAGTCAACTTGATTGGACTGAAGACTCTTGGTGCTGGTCTTGAATTGGAATTTGCAGACTGAACTTTTTATTGCTTAACAGGATAATTACAATTACATTGTGATTTTGTTATGTATATCTTGCTAGTACCGGGTTAGGCTCTCTTAGACTTTTTTTGGCTACACATCCATGAACTCTGTGATGGAATGTGGGGGAATCTCCCAGACCGCCACATCACAAAGGTGCTCGATTGCAATGAGATCTGGAGTCTGTATGCCATTCGAGTGCAGTGAACTCATTGTCATGTTCTAGAAAGGGGCTTAAGATGATTTGACCTTTGTGATATGGTGAGTTGTCCTGCTGGAAGCTATCAGAAGATGAGCACACTGTGGTCATTAAAGGATGGATAGAGCAAGCGAAAACACTCAGTCTGCCAAGAAAACATCTCCACCATTATCCTGAACTGTTACAAAACTGGTTCTTGTTGTTCATGTCAAATTCTGACCCTACCATCTAAATCCCACAGCAACTAACAACTCATCAGACCGGACAACAGTTTTCCAGTTTTCATCAGCCTGTGCATGTTGTGGCCTCAGTTTCCTGATCTTGGCTCGCAGGAGTTGATCCCAGCGTGGTCTGCATACCATATTTGGTTTTACAAGTGGTCACCTGACTTTCTGTTACCTTGGATTACTGTAAGATAAAAAGACTAATGAGTATATAATTTTTTCCAAAGTTTTACTCCTTTTCTACAACTCCTATATACAAAAATTATCGTGCACAGTTTATAGAAGAATATAACCAAGCATATATTTAGTTTGCTGTTCTTTAGTGTCGTAACTCATACTGAACTTGTTGCATTGTTTTTTATTTTATTTCAGTTTAAACAGACAATATGATATAATGATGAAATATACATAAAAGGTCCTTTTTTCTCCATCTCAGCTGATGGTAAGTAAAATGTAGAAAATAGTGCAGAAATAATATGGACTTAATTTTAGAGTACAGGGACACTTTGGGAAAATAGGCTACAGACACGTCAGAATAGAAAGGATGCTTGTACCAACATTTTTAATGCTTCCAGCTGCTGCTGCTGACTGCGTAGAAAAGAGGCTTTGGATGCACAGCGGGAGAAAGGAGTGGTGCGAATGTGTTGTGCTCCTTAGCGGTTCCCTCGAACACTTTACTATGAAAACTTTAGATATTTGTGCCGCTATCTTTAAAAAAAAAAAGTGCTCACTTCTGCCAAGCACACGATAAAACCAAAAACTATGACTTTTCCTATAAATTCAGGTCAGGCAATAGTAGCAGTTGAAATTTTACTTGAATTTCTTTTCCTTTTTTGCATTTTAGACTGTTTTTTTCTCCTGAAGATTTAGTGAACTATCTGCATGGCTGGGAGTTGGCTGGCTTTGGTTGGTTGGGCTGTTTAAGTAAAAATTAAGTGCGTGAGAAAATAGAGATGAGTTATGAGGTAGACAGCAAAAGGAGGAGTAAAAGGACAAAAAGAGAAAGAAGAGTGAGAGAGAGAGAGAGAGAGAGAGAGAGAGAGGGAGGAGTGGATGCAATGAACAGGAAGCATCCGGAATGAATTCCCAGAGATGGCCACGCATGGCTGGGTTGAAGTGGCCTGGATCTGGGAGGTGGAGACTGGGTGGGGGGTTGAGAGTCCAGCTGGACAGAAAGAGCGAGACAGAAAGAAGACAGCGAGAAAGAGAGAGAGGCCCTGGGCGCTGACAGGTGTAGCCCTGCTCTCCAGCTGAGGCCTCACAGCTGACCTGGATCTCTGGATATTTCTCGTGCTCTCTCTCTTCATCCCCCTGTCAAAACACATGCTAGTCCTCAGAGGGTTACACACATGACAAGGCACTTTATGTTTCACCATGTTCACTGTTCTTCATTTATTATGGCAAGTCTTCCAACCAGGCTGCAAAACTTTACTTTATTAAACACTAGAAACATCATGAATCTTATAGTTGGTAACCACGTCAGACTCTGATTCTTAACAGTACAGATTACTCTCTCACAGATCAGACACATCAACAATCACGGACCGTAATAAGTGGTTATATAAATATGTCACAGTCATCGGGGCAGCTGAAAGGAAAGCAGCAGTGGCGAACAACAGAAATCTATGGGATGACACGAAATGCCTTTGGTTGGACTTACACCACAGACGTTGTAATTAAATGACTTGAACTTGCAGTTCAGCTGAACATCAAAGAATTGCTAAAAGCAATCAGCGTGTTGGCAGTTTAGTCATCATCAACTATATTTCACTAATGATGAAATGTTTAATAAATATCAAGGAGACATCTCTCTGTTTGTTTGTTTTTTCTCTTTGGCTTTGTAAAGAGGCCCTTATGTACTCAAAGAGATTTATAAAATAATATCAAAAATATCCATCAAAAAAAGCCCTTAAACGGCAGTTTTGATTTACACTAGCTAATCATTCCTTCTGAAAATCACTGAGGTAAATTAGCTTAAAATTACAGGCAGAGTACATTTAACCCTTCTTCAGGTGGTTTAAACAAACATACATATCGCACGAGACTGTTCCATGGGCCTCATCTTAATATTACATTAATAAATTCAAGCAGGTTTAACTTTTGATACATTTTACGATATCCTATCATCCCCTTTATTTTGTTTAAACAATTAGTGTTTCTATCATGATCAGACCTTTTTGTCACGCAACGTTATTTGAAACATCAACACGATTAAAAGCAGCCCCGAATTAATTGAATTTGCCCGACTGCCTCGTTACGTGAGGCGACTCTTAACGCGATGAGTAAATGAGCATTCCGATATGACAAGTTAAAATGATATGGTCAGTGCGGCTGAACAAAGAGGAACCATTTCTGTCATTTTACAAAAGACTAGATTACACTCATGTTAAATAAACAACGAATTAGAACAAGAGCAGATTGATTTGCAGTCAGCAGCAAAGCAATTAATCTTACATTGTAAATGTGGGCACAGAATGGAAAAAAAAAATACAATGAGCACTATTGTAAGAGCGGCATTGCTTCATGTCATTGTCATTACAGCACTCGCTCTAATGAAATGTACTGTACTTATTATAAGCTTTGTCTTTCTCTGCCTACCAGCGGATTCTTATTCAGTTTGTCTTAAAATGTCATATCCCAATATGAAGTAGAGCAATCTGCAAAGTGGATAATTTCATTTGTTTCTTGTGCAGGTTTTTGTGAGAATATCAACACTTAGGTAAAGAAGGCTGGCTTGCAACCATGTTGTCACTCAGAAACACGTGTTTGCTTTGGACTCAGCTTGACATTATAATTCTCATTTCCATACATTTTTGCACAACGGCATTTGATTTGTGCCTTTGTAGTTTTTAAAAAAAATACAGATTGTTGAAAATAAATGCATTCCTTAGAGGATACATATCTTTACACACTTCTGTGAACAACTGGCATTGAACTGCAAAACTTTGAATATTTCATGGATGGGCATTTTTGTCTTAGTCGTGATATTGGACTATTTGAAAAATATGTAAGCGTGTGCATCCATGCATGCTCCTAACCTACCCACAAACACACACACATGCAACCCCTCAACCCCGTCTCATCAGCAACCATTCATGTAGCCGCACACACACACACACGTACGCGTACACTCATGTGGATATTATCAGTGGTGCTCAGCTGAGGCTCCGGGCCTGTCCGGTTCCCATGGCGTAGCAGTGACCAGGGGAGGAAGAGCTTATCTCTGCCCCAGGCCCCTCCCTCGGCCCCACGCCTTGGCTCTGGGAGCTGGGAGGCAGATGCCATGCAGGACCCCGGTGTGGCACGCTTCTGTGGCCAAAGCGTATAGCGTTTAATGCTTAAGGGATGGGCTTTTGAACCAGACAGTCTATCTCATCTGTGTGTTTGTGTGGAAATGTGCGAGCTTGTGCAGGCCACACAGCAGATGGAGGTAAAGGCTTTGACTATGACCATCTCCCACTGGCCCACCTGGACCCGTTTAGAGCATTTGGTACGCACACACACACAGACTGAAATCAGCTACTTTCTGTAGAATAAATGGGACCGAATGAAATCAAGGTGCTGTATCATCTCTCAAATATTTCTTCCTCTAAATTTATAAGGACGTGATTATTGGGATGTTAAATTAAGTGACGAGGAAGACGAGCGCAGTAAAGACGATGACTGCAGAGATAAATTGGGCGATGCTGTACGAGGGGAACGACGGCACATTTTCGCACTGTTTCTGGAGCTGATTTCACACAACACCCATTCTCTCACGAGCAGCTGAATGAATCAATCACCTCCTCACATTTGTGGCGTGCTCTCATTGTCACGCTGCACCATCACCGCCAATTATGCTAAACTATTTCCTCACTAAACCGGAGAGCATTTACAGGTCTACAAAGAGGAGAACAGGTGTGTTGGAATGTGCAGCTGAAAAACTCCAAATGAGTTTTAAAGAGATGAGGTTAACAGCTTTGAAAAGCTCCTTTCGTCTCACTGAATTATGCTAAGTGTTCACAAAACATTGGTCTAAATATAGGGCCAGAACATGCCGCAGATTAGCTCGCACAGTGATGGGTCTATAAGACGGCAGTACGGAGCTGTCTTCCCTGTTTGAGTGGCACAGCTTTGAACCCCACAGCGAAAATTCATTCCACAGTGGGTATATATCTGCAAATGTGTGTCTCTGTATTAGCCTGACAGTGTATCTTGAACCAAAGCTTTTATTTTTTTCCCCCAGTATTCGGAGGGAATCTTTCATTGGGCTGAAACTGTATTCACGCATGGCACAGAGTGGACTAAGGTAGAATAAAAATGATGCTTCTGTAGGTTATTTTAGAGCGCGAGCACCCTCCTTTTGGCCGTTTGAAGGTATTAAAGGAAAATTTCAGTTTGGCTCTCCGGGCTAACTATATCGCACGAGCTCGAAAGTGCCGAAAACATTCAACGGTTTGACACGCTCAAGTCCTGTTTCAGCAAAGACACCCGTGCTTTAATATTGGGAGACTTGCCTTTGATGTGTGATCACACATGCGCATGCCTACCACTCACACACTCGCGCAGGCACAATACATTTGCTGAGATAAAGTGACTGCAGTGTATGACCCATTTTGCAGAGGCAGGGCTTTGCTTTTATAACGATGGAGAGTGTGTGTGTGAAAACTTGAGTGTATGAATGCATAACCACTATCTTACAGCAGGATGACGCTGCACAACAGGCTTTTAAATCTTGAAAAGGAAGTGCTAGGCTGGTTTCTTGTGAAAATGCTCCTGTCACACGTCCGGTCATAATGCCGTTAGCCATACTTACTCCTCTTCCCCCCCGGGGGTTTTGGGCAAGCCAGTAGCTTCTGAAAATACTCACAAATGGCAAGAAAAGAGGAAGCATTATTTTCAGGCAAAAAAAAGAAAATCAAAAATCTTGAGCATGGGGTGCGTTGTGCAATACACTTCATGTTCTCTAAGTGTGGAACAAGCCTTGAAATCCCTAAGCATGCTCCTCAAGCAGTTAATAATCATTGTTTCATGGTGCTGGAGGAGCAAGGCGGAGATAATGCTCTGTACAGAGATAGCGCATTGCCTTATTTCTGCCGCCTCCTGTTAATACAAGAGACAAATGGAATGGGCGCATCGCCTTGGAGCCATCCAAATGAGGGTGTCTGCTGTGGAGTGAAGTGAAGTGAAGTGAAGGTGGAAGAGGAAGAAAAAGGGGGCGGGTGGAGGGGGGCACAAGTGCCACAAAAATCAGGGAGCGGCTGCTCGACCCTCGCGGCGCATCACGGTAGCAGTCAAGTGAATGTGAAAACAAGAGAAAGCTTTGCGGAATATCGATTTAATGCTGCAGCCTGAGCAGGGGGAAGATGCGTGCTCCAGATTACACGCGCTCTATTTCCCACCCATACAGAATCTCGAGTTCCTTCTGTCTCCACAGAAGCAGAGAGAGAGGCTTGGAGGATGCTCTTTTATGTCCCGTTGCCCTCTGTGAAGTCCAGCTGTGTAGAAAATCAATGTAGAAATGAAGAACGGGGCAGAACAACATAAATATGTAAAACATATCACGCTGCCTTTGTGTCCATACATGTAGGAGAAAGTAATAGGGGACCTTTGTGCTCTTATAGCATGTTTTGCATCAATTAGCTCCATGTTTCTTAAATTATAGTTAACTTTTAAGGAAAGTGAGAGTGAAGATGCTGAATTTCTTTTGGGGTTTCTGTGGTGTTGAACATCAATGTAGGGCCCCCTTGAATTGATCCTCTTCTCTTGTCACTTTTTATTATTTGCGTCACAACATTTGTGGCATTTCAGCCGGAACAGTATTGACTTTGTAAAGTAATGATGAATGCAATTCCTCGTGAATGTGCAGCACTTTGTTACGCGGGAAGTTATCCACAATTCAAATGACAGAAATACAAATTTGATTCCGTATTGCGCTGCTGTTCTTGCACGTGGTGGGGGTTACATAGATATCGCATCAAAATCTGATAAAAGCATGAGAAAGAAGTGGTGAGATATCTGGGAGCATCCAGATCCAGGTTCCAGTGAAAACAGCTCCCTGTTGGTGACTTTGGCAGCGACGTTTCCAAACCGAAACTCTTTCTTACATCTCGTCACTATGAAGACAACTTCGTGTTACATTTTCGCCCTGGATTAACGTGCTAGTTGACGGCCACTCAAAAAACAGAAAGAAAGAAAGCTGACGTGTAGCCTCACCGCACATTTTCATACATTCCACTTTTATGTAACGACGAAACAGAATGTGTGCGTTTCCCCTCCCTTCTATGACAAAAATCTTAAGAACAATTTGTTACTTATGCGACCCCCCCGTCTTCCAACCCCTCCCGCTGAAAATTATGAACACTGAGCCGCACTCACATTCTTGCGCACGGTTAGGCGAGGAGGCGCCTCCGCTCACGTCCTGGGCCAATGGCGCACGCAGTATCCTTATCATACTTATCCCCGGCTGGCCAATGGGCGCCTCGAACACAGGCTCACATGACGCCTTTCTGTGCGCTCCCTGTCCTCTCAGCGCTCAATCCCGGCGAGTGCAGGCATCACTGAAGACCTGACACCGGCGGAATCGGACGTTCGCCGTCCTCGGCGGGACTCACCAGGTGTTGTGTTATGCAAACTTCACTGCCATCCGATGACGCTGTCACATCCCGTCGACGAGAATGACCCCTGGCTTTGTCGGAGGAGCACACTCTGCCGTCTCCAAAACGCAGAGTCGCAGGGGAGAGACAATAACGCCCAGAAGTTATAGAAATGAATTGTAAGTATCGACAAAATTATACTTCTCGTCTTGTATTCGCTTAAAAACACGATGATAACAATCCTGAAACTATCTTATCTTCTGTTTGTCGCCGACTTTGCTTTTTCTCAATTTAATCTTTAATGTTTTAGGATGTGCGACTGCATGTGCCACTTTTGCGCCGTATGCTTTCTGTCCCTCTTCTTTTGGTTTGTTTCCAAGCAGAATTAAATGCATATTTTTAAACCACTTCATAGTCTTATTTGACTTCACTTGATGCTCGGATGGTCTTTGACTTCGCTTATATCCCTCCTCTTTTGACGTTCTTTGCGCAGTCTGTGAATTTGTCCATTATGAATGTGGGGCTGTCTCAGCGCAGGGCCATAGCATGAAATATAGATAAAAAGCACGGGGTAAACCCGCTGACCCCGGCCAGGCAGGCAGACAGACTGTGCAACCGGCCCGCACGGCTCAACGAGGACAATCGGGGGCGAGAGAGGGGAGGGAGAGCAGCAGAAGAAATAAATGGAGTACTTGAAGCGCACTGAAACAGCGCTGCACTTCACTTCAGCCCGCCAGGCAGGATAAGGGTGGATCTTCAGTTACGTGTTTTGTCTTTTCAAATGCTGGATGTGATTAAACAAAGAAAAATGATTTTTAAAAAAGTACTTTTTTTAAAAAAAGGGTAAACAATTATTGCACAGGCTTTTTCTACTTAAATTCCAGCAAATTGAATTTCACCTTGTAAGGTCATGTCACTCATTGAACCCTTTTATTGATTTGAAATTAGGGGTGCTGGGGTCAGGTTGGGAGGGGGGCAAAATTTATGTACAGGCAGGAGTCAAAGCAAAAAAAAAAAAAACCCAAAAAGGTGCCTTCTGATTGTTTTTCGTGCTTCACGCCAAAGCAGGAGAAGGGGGGGGGAGCAGGGGACCGGGGCCATTTGATGTTTTCAAAAGGTTTCAGATGGCTTTAATTAGGACCTATAAAAATCTGTCTGCCCCGTTCTCTAAGGTAGTGCTGTGGAGTACAAAAAGGGAGGGGAACTGGCAGAGGAAGAAGAAAAAAAAAAAGAAAGAAAGAAAGAAAAGCAAACCGACACAGAAAGTCACTTCAGCAAAGGATCGTCTAATCAAATTTTTATAACCCTCCTCTTTTCTTCTCCTTGCTTCCCTCCCTTGCCTCCCGCCCTCCCTTCCTTGATGCTGGTGGTATGTAGGCAGCCCTCTTTGTCTGGCTGCTGTGTTATCCCCCCCATACCCTACCCTCCACCCTCCACCAACCTCAAACTAACTATTGCCTACAGTTGGTCCGACCCCAGACACCTGAAGGCTAGACATAATGATCAAGAGAAGTTCCAGTCTGTCTGGAGCACAGCCAGCGGTGTTTAGGTTTTCTTCTTTTTCTCCTCCTCCTCCTTTTTTCCCCTTCTTCTGCTGGGGCTTCTTTTGCTTGCTCCTCATCCACAATCAGCTCACGCTATGTTTGAGAGTTTGCGTTGGTGTCTGTGTGTTTGTGTGGCTGGAGTTATGTTGGTTCTTTGCTGCTGTCACTGTGTAGCATATATGGATATTGGATTGACTGTGGGTGACTAACGGAGCTGCAGTCGTCGTGCTCATGAGGAGACATCAAAGACTTTTTCTGTGTTCTATTATGTGCGTGCGTGTGCGTGTGTGTGTGTGAGATTTCAGCTATGCATCTATGTATATAAGGATCAATATTTCAGCTATGTTGTTTGGTGAACATCTGGAAGTTTAAGTTCAAATAAGTTATATCACCTGGCTCTTGTAAAATTCATTACATTGATCGTGCTCAATCGCTGTTTTTCTGTACCACCCAGAGGAACTCTGATGCAAAGCAAAATTTATTATTAATGAACAGAAACTAGGTCCTTTGAAGTTAAAAAACAAACGTAACATGTAAATCCTACACGATGATTCTATTTTTACCGTCTCGAGGGCTTCAGACGAGGCTGCGAGACGTTGTTCATGGTTTCAGCTCTGTCGACTCGGTCGTCTAGTCAGTGAGGTTTAGGACCAGGTAACACCTAAAGTCGAGCAATACCAAATGCACAACTCCAATTAGAAGTGGGAGTGTGTGGAAGATATTTCAGTATCTTTATATCTTTGACGTATTCATTTTTGGAAGTGTCTTCCTTTTGCACACGTCTTTGTTTTGTCGATGTGTGCTGGTTAGGGATTATATGGCGCGGCTTATAACTGGATAATGAGCTAGCTCGCTTTATGGAAAATGGCTTGTTGGAGTCTTTGTTGGGCATCGTTGGAGACTGTGGTTGAACGCGGCACTTTTGACTTGTTTGTCCCATTTTTGATGAAGTTGTTTGTGAGAAGATTATCCTTTTTAACAGCTGGAGTGGCTCTAACAGCAATGTAATCTCCTCAGATGTGACGTTTTGAGGAGCAAGTGGCTGTAAAATTTACACACAGCTTTCAGCTGAAATGCTGCTACTTGTCTGTGTGTGTTTTCCAAAAGCTGACTGTGTATTGTGGAATCAAGAAGATTGCCTCTTCTTTCGCCACCAGCCTTTTTGAAAAGGGAAGTAATAAAAAGCTCAATGGGTGCAACAGGCTGTTGTTCCCGCCCTCGTTTTGAAGCTGTCTACCTGGAGATGAATAGGAGGCCCTTTGTAATGAAGGGGCAGAAGAACATTTTATTGAAGGCTCTGGATGCAGGAGGATGCGCTATGGCTTGTAGATGGTGCATTTGTGTCAGTTTTCACAGTTTTACTGCCCATCAAACAGTGATATATTGACACATGAATAATTATTATTTAAGGTTTTTCACGGGGGTACAATTTCCTCAACATATCAACATGATTATCACGATTGATGGAAATCTATTAAGCTCCAAGTAGGTAAAAGGAGTATTATGTAAACATTATCAAATGATTTAGTTAAATCCTGCTTGAGCACCTTACCTGACAATGACGCCGGAGAACGACAAAGCCACAGATCTGAGTTTCCGGTAATCACCTTTATGTGCGAAGGAGTGAAGTCGGGGTCAAAAATGGCGAAGTCATTCAATTACCGGCGTCCCCTTTCCTGGGAAAAGTCCCGAGCCGCGAAGAGGTTAATTGTTTTCGAATCTCCATGCGAGGGGAGAAAATTGGTGAACGGGAGGGATAATTGAGCTGCTGATAGTTGAGTGGGTTATGGATTACTGTGCTTTTCTACAGCAGAAAAGGGAGGCGACCAGGAGGGGAAGCGGGGGGGCGAAAGAAAAGGGAAGGAAGCGGCGTGAAAGGCCCGTGTTATGTGATGCAGCCGCAGGGGTCGTCTGGCCCTTCTTGGGAAGAGGAGAACTTCAATCCTGTTTAACCCGTGAGGTGACCCTTGGCCCCTCACATACTCCCGCCTGCACCAGGTGCAAGCCCTCACTGCTGGCAGCTCATACACACACTGCAAGCTAATTTTTCACACACTCTGCAAGCACTGGGGGAGAAGCCATATGAAAATGTGGATCCCTTTTCACCTTTCCACCCCCCCCAAGTTTCTTTTTCTTCATGCCATTCTATTGTCAGGGGTTAAAGTTACAAACCAGCTTGTCGGGATGGGAGGGGGAGCGTTCTCGTTCTCCTCTTGTAAAATGTGTTATAACTAAGAAAACGGGAGTCGAGATGATTCGACATGATGTAATAATCACAAGAGTGTTAATCAGAAGGATGTCATGTATAATTACTGCAGTGTTTGATAACACCACAGCGTACCACCTCGGGCCATTAGCGAAAGTTTCCCGTTATTATTAATGGGCGTTAATAAAATACAAGAAAACCAGCATGGAGCGAGCCCTTTGCATGGCCCACTGGTTACAGCACTGTAAGGTTAACGAACCAATTTACATACTTCCAGCTACCATCTGCGTGAAGCGACAAAGCAGCTCCCCACTCTGTGCTGTTGCGTTATGACGTTCAATATGGAGGATCGTGTCAAGTCTGAGTCTATTTACAGTGCTGTAGAATCTGAGCAGGCTGCTTTTGTTGTACGTGTTTAATTTTATTTTAACTCATTTGGACATAGTTGAGCAAATGTTGTCAATCTCTTCCCTTTAGGAGGGGGAAAAAGACAAAACGGTGTGAGTGGAGTCTGCTTTGCTTGAGGCAACGAGAGCCACAAAAATCACTAAAGATGATGCTGGAGACTGGGAGGAAAAGAGGATTAGTATCTGTCCACCCTTCTACCATTTTCATCTGGGCGATCACATTACAAATAGAGCCTTCTCCAAGCACAGGAACAAAATGAGGTCTGTTGGTGATCAATAAAGCAGTGTGAAAGCAAAGGGATGTTCTTAAAAAAAAAAAGAGAGAAAAAGAAATCAAAGGCTCTGGCTGGCATGGCCATCATCTCGACCAGTCTGCTGGAATCAGATAAGGGAAAGGGGCCTTGCAGGATTGGATATTTGGCCCCAGGGCAGCTTGAGATGACGAATATCCCTGCCACTGGCACCCATTGCAGACTGATTCCATCTGCAAATGGGCGAAATCAAAATGTTTTAGGATCTTTCTGGCGTCTCTCAGATATTGTAAATGTGAAAGAACAGCCGTAGGTAAAGATGAGTAAATGGGAGCCCAGTATTTAATCCCAGTGCTGGATGTTTGGGAGAAACTATGCAGTTATTGCTGTAACTCTGCTATTGTCCTCCATTGGATGATGGCTTTTTACCTCATGCTTCACTTACATGATTTAAAGAATATATAATCACGGCGGTTTTGCGATGACGGTGTGTCAGAGCTGGTGCGAGTGTTCGTCTCAGATTAGCTCTTTGTGCCATGAGGAGAGGGGATAGGCAGGGTGTGGGGTGGCGGAGAGGGGCACAATACCTCCACAATCCCAGTTGAAAGAAATCATTTGCACAATTTTATGAAAGCGGTATTTGTCCGGTTGGATGGTTCTATCAAAGCCCAACAGCCACGGTGGAACGTGATTTAAAAAAAAAAAATGATGTGGTGAGCTACAAAGCCGGCAACATGTCGGGTTACAGTCATTTCTCAGCTGAACGCTCTCCAGGTAAATGCAGATAATGCGCTCTCGAGTTTCTCTTTCTCTTTCTTAAAGAAGTCTCATTTCTACAGATGGCTCCGAGCTGACACCATAGCTGCCAGAGCTTCTGTTCTCAGAGCTAAGCTTGCACAAAATTTATGTAGTGAAGATGAAAAGACATCATGGCTACACACTCTACGCCTGTAAATTAATCCCTGGAAAAACTAACTTGGAAAAGCAATGAGTTTCTTGTTCTTACAGTATTATCAAAGGCCTTTTCCCCCTTTGTACTCACGCCACAGATGCTCTGTATCTAAAACACTTCACAGTCTCACTTTTGAGACTTTTCAAATTGAATAAGATGGTAGTAAACGTTCACAAGAAAGGTAAGTGTGCAGCACACTTAACTAGATGAAGTGTGTCAATTCTTTGGAATTTGTTGTTTACTTGTAATGCAGATAAAAGATGACTGGCTTCTACCCCCCCTTCCCCACCACCAACATCCCCAACCCACCTCCCTGCAGCACTTCCTGGTGACTCACTTCTCTTTGAGCCATTTATGCTTAAAAACTTTGTGAGGATGAACCACGCAATTCTTGCGTTTTATTGTCCACGAGGGACCATTGGGCATAATGAAGTTCTGTTTCCCAGCTTGAGTTTGTGAGGCTCATGATTACAAATGCTCCTCTCATTGTCTCCCATCATCTCCTCCCTAATTGAAGACAATATAACGAGACAATGGAGTCTCGCTCATCACTCTGCATCAGTGGCGTGCTCTATGGAACGTGCCACTCTGTTAAAAGCGCGGTAGTGAAGGTGGGCGGAGCGTACGTTGATGGATAATTGAATGCACATGAGCTTGTTTAATTTGGACCAAGAAGAAGATGGACAATTAAACTACAGCTCCCAGCGGGGCTGTTCATTTTGGTCAGCTTCCCCACGTCATGGCTGCCTGCCCTTGTAAACGCTCCTGGATGTGTCTGGGTCATGCCTTGGGAGGGGGGAGCTGGGTTTGTGGGCGGGAAGGTCTGTCTCTGGAGGGTTGTCTCAGACGATTAGGACAGCCTGTGAAGAGAGTCCCTCAGTGCCTGGCCCCCTTCACCTCCCTAATATACTCTGAATAAGTTTGTCTATACGGTGCGTTTGTTGTGGGGATAGAGGCGGTGGGGGGGTGGGGTCGTGTCTGGCCATGGTTTAGTAGTGTTTGTCATCTGCCCCCTTGAGGCCTCTATCGGCTTCTTTGTCTGAGTGTCAGACGTAGAATGTCAAACGCACAATGTGCCTGTGCAATCAGGGCGTGTTGGGTTAGGAAGTGACACTGGAATTCATCTAATTTATTTTTCAGTGTTGACAAAAAGCAACTTACTATTTTTTCCCATTAGTATTTTTTTTTCTTAATTTAAAATTTTATGCTGATTTTTGGGTAGAAATCCACAATTCACTCAAATACTGATTTAAAACCACTTCTTAACAGATGCCGCATCAGATTTTTTTTTCTCCATTCTTTACTTACATAACGCGTTTCATGTATTTCTGTAAATGACTTGCAAGACATAAATGTAAAGGGACTACGAGGATATTCTCAGAATATTATCAGTTAGAAGCATATTGTTATGAGTAAACAGTTGGCTTTGTTATGAGTCACTGAAGATAAAAAGGGAAAAAATTTGCTATGTTAAAGTGGTGCACGGTTCCGAAAAATAGCTCAAAACTCAACTCTTTGCTGCTTTTTTCCCCCCTTTGACCAAGGTGCTATACTTTTATTTTTTTTATTTTTCCCACCACTCAATCTTGATTTTATGTGTGGTTTCTTGAAAAGCCAACTGAGAGATGAAGGAAAGCGCCAGCCTAGTTGACGCTGTTGTTTCGGTAAAGTTTAGAATTTGCAGTATTCGAAAAAGATAAATTGAAAAGTCTTGGTTCATAAAAAAAAACAATCTGTGTTTCGCCTAAAAGCTTTAGCGGAATTTACTTTGAATCGAGGCTTAACACTTGCTTCATGGCTGTTCATACAAACAGTCCTATTGTTTGGTGGCTACACAAATAATCTGGAGAGCAGTTTAGTGGTCTCAAAGGTGTCTCTATGGTTTCACACAGTGCATCTCTGTATGAAATTTGGAAGAAAGATTCATTCATCTCAGCACAATGGCTAACATAGAGGGCACTGAGCCCCAGCCAAATATCACAAGTTACACTGAAAACAAACAAAATGGCCTTGCTGTATACCGAGGAGACACAACGTCCCAATGACTGATAGCAGCTCTGCAGGATTTGGGCGCTGTGGGAGAAATGGCCTCTGTGGCTTTGCATTCAAGTCATTTGGTCATTTGGAGCACCAGGAAATGACACGCATTCCTCATTCCCAGTATAAACTCAAATCTAGCCTCCTGCTATTTGTACACCATTACTTTTCAAATTTCATTGATAATGAATTGATGCAGAACACATTTGTAATCAGCATTTCAGGTACAACTATTTGCAGACGGCTTTCCACCATAACATGATGTCTGTAATAATTTTTTTTTTTTATTATTATAGTATGATACAGCGTATATAGTAATAAACTGAAATAAATGGTTGTAGAAATCTACTGAATCTTAATAGAGCGACAGAGGATGCTCAGCACTGAACCAAAGCATTCATGCTGACTGTGGGAAACGTTTTGGGTTTCTAACGTAAAACCTGCTACTCGGTCTGACTCAACACAGGACCCTGCAATGACTAAACACATGACAACTTAGCGTTGCTTCTAATGTTCACGTTGTAAGAGTGTACCTTCCTGCTTTGCAGATGAGTAAATGCATCAGGAGTTTTGGTGACACCCAGCAAGCTATTCTTAATCACTTAGCCATGGGAAGCTTTATACAAGTGGCAGCTTTAGGCATCTATTCCAATTGTGTGTCTTCATACCTTTTTTTTTTTTTTATTGACAGGACAAAACGCTTAAAAATCTGCTTGACTTCATTTTGGAAGCTTATTTTTAAGTGTTGGACATTTTACACTTCATTTCACTGAGCCTATAAGGTGTATTTAAACCCATTTGAATAAAGATTTTTTATATAAATAAACACAACGGTGGCTATAAAGGTGTGTTTCTGGGCAGTTATGTGTTTGTGGGCTCAAACTGACCAATAGGGTCAATTCTTTGGCGCTCCTCCTGTAAACCCCTGAAGATGAGGGAGAAAAGTTGTGATACCAAAAAGCTGCTATTTATTTTGTGTAATCTGACATCCACGTTAGACCTCCAAAATTAGATATCCTACCAGGCTCTTGAAGTGATGGGAAAATAATGCAATTTATTAGAATAATGCTTACACAAAAACAAATGTAATAACTCCTTTGTTTATTTCCTTCCCTCTAACTTTTTTTCCCGTTGGAGGTAGAAGAAGGCAAATCCAGTGTTGATGATCTCTGTGTGGGCAGGAAGCCTTGAAGGTTTGCATCATGTCTGCCACGTTCTACCCCAGGGCATTCTAGCTTTCTTACACGCTGAAATTCGCACACACAAACACACGACGCTTGCGCACGCAAGCTACCGTTTTCCCTCGCAGCGCAGCAGGAGTCTGTCTTCATCTGTCCTATTGATTAATGAAGCAGGCGCAGCGGGTGTCGGAGAGAGGCAGGAGCCTAGATCAAGGCTGTGAGCTGCATCACTGGCATAGTCGCGCCACACAAGTGCACGCGCACAGGCGCTCGTTCGCACACATTAGCGCGCACTTTCGCTGTCTCTGTCATGTTCTCTCTGTGTCTGTCACAGCAGACACCGTAGACACAGGCGGCCATGACACACACGCATACTGAGAGACATGACACACTTGTCATTATAGCTCACAGATACGCCACACACACACTCGCTCAGTGAATTAACATGGCTTGGCTGTGCCGGTCGCCCAAGCTGGAAAGGCATTTTCTATAAACATAATGTTTGTAGATTAGTTGGGGTTAATGATCCACAGCGCACGCATGTGTGTGTGTGTGTGTGCGTGTGTGTGTGTGTGTGTGCACATGAGGGTTTTTGGCTAAATGTAAAAGGTACTGCTCTACTGTGCTGTCTCCCTCACTTCCAAATGAGGCATCCCCCAGGCACCATTACAAGAGCAGTATTTATGCTATTAGGAAACTGGGTTTGCAGCTCCAGCAGTGGTACCAGAAAGAAACTGCTAAAATTATGTCTCAACTAACCTCACTGGGCAGGGCCACTGTTTTCTTTGCATAAATGAGAAATTGCGCCTTGTGTACTTAAAGGCTATTTTTATAAATGCCCTGTTGGAATATCATGCATGTTATTTCTTAGCCGCATAAATGCAAAAGACGTGGAACAAAGCCGCAAGCTTTTGTTCATTCAAAGTAGAAGTAAAGCTCACAACATTGTCCTCTCTTTTCTATTTTTACTTTTGTGTTTTAAAATTAGCCTCACTGTTCAAACCAGAAATAGTCCTTTTGTAAATGCTTTCTGTAAATCGGGATTGGTGGATTCACCGAGGGTGTGGTCCCTTCCAGCCAACCTTCCTTTTTCCTCACAAATGGGCTCTTCTGCAGTGCTGAATGGACAGAGCGGTGAACAAATGAATAAGAGCGAATGACTGTCAGGCCCCTACAAATTTTTTTTTATTTACGTCTTGTCCTCCTCCCCCCTCCCCAAACCCATGCTTATCCTCCTTCGCTCCCTCCCCTTTCTCTTCCCCGGCGTTCCTGTTGAGGCATGCCTCCATCCCCGCCAACCAGCATCATTCAGGTCAGGGTGAGGGGGCAAGAAGAGACGAGGGGAGGAGGACAAACAAAGGAGCACTGTTACTGCCATGCTAGAGAGCCGACTCCAGACTGGAGGGGTGTGGTTGGAGGGGTACAAACGGAGAGAGAGAGTGTGACTGAGGAGGTTTATCATTAAGAAAAGAGATTAAAATGAATGGGAGGGGAGCAGGGGTGTCTGCTCTGTTCACAGTAATAAAGAGGACAAGCAGTGCCAGTCTTCTCTTTTTTTTTTTACACACACAGTTGGCACAGTCTTGGCTGTGTGTGTGTGTGTGTGTGTGAGTGATAGGGGAGGGATGGGGGTGCATTGTTTTCTGGCTATTGTACAATATTTGCTTAACCCTCATGTTTTATCTGTGCAGCTGCATGCTACAAATGAGATGCAGAAAAGAGTGTGTGCATGTGCACAATGGTGGCTGTCACAGCTGTTAGCAATTTCATCACACACATGCACGCAAACTCATTTTTATTTCTTTATTTACAATAGTTGTATTGCTAGCACAGCTTAAAAAATCTGAATGTAACAATTACAAGTCAAACAAGTCGAGCCTGAAGAAGAAAGACGAAATGGACAAATGTAGACAAACTGTTAGTGGCTAAAACGGTCATCATCATCATCATCATCATCATTAACATCGTCGTCGTCACATGGCTCTTCTCTTCACTGGTTGCCAGTCAGTGTTTCCTGACCCCAACTTGAACCTCATTTCCATTTGCACTGATCTTTCTTCTGAGTTCTCGCTCAGTATGTTTATTTTCTTCAGTCTCAACACTTTGGAATTCGACATCACAAAACATATCTCGACTTCAAGCGCTGTTTTTAGGTCATGAACTGAACCGATTTCTAATCACTTCTTCTTCTTTAAATTCACTCTATGCCATGAATAAGAAAATACTTAAATATAACTCAATTACACGTGAAAGCTGGTACTCCATAAGGCCCGCTCTGCTTTGTGGAGAGTTTTATTTCTTTATGGTTTTTTTTTTTTGAGTAGGCTCCGTTCCAGTGAAAGTTTCTTAACTGTTCGTATGCACTTTGTTTTTGTTCTTTTGCTCCGTCAGGTCATGAAAAGAGGAGTTCTCCCAGCGTTAGCCATCGCCTCAGAGTGAAGGAGCAGGCAGAGGAGCGAAACAGACAAGTGAAAGAGGTAAGGGAGCTCAGTTCACTCTGGAGGGGTGTTATATATCGTCTTGTCTTTGTAACCGTTACCTTTTCATTCAGTTGCCTGAGTCAGCTGTGCACCTGGGGTGAGCTTGATGTTTGCATGGGTGCATGTTTTTGTGAACGGCTTGAATGCGTCTGTTGTACGTATGTGCACGTGTGTGTGTGTGTCTCTGGTGTCACGCCCCAGCCGCCATGTGATGAACGCATCATCCTGTCTGAGTCATCAACTGCTTCCCGATCTTCATCTTTTTTTCTTCTAATGATTGTTTCTCTCTGCCGACTGGAAACCCACCAGCACATCTGTGTGTGCTGGCATTTATTTTAGGACTGAATCTCTTAGAAAAGTAGAAACTTTCCGAAATTGTTGTTTGTACCTATTAGTAGTAAAAGTATTTTCTTAAAATTCCACAACTATAAAAATCGATGTCAGTTTGTATGAAGGAACCATTTCGTTCTGAACTGAAGAAAGGTTTCGGGGAATTACAAAGCCTCTTGGCTGCATTTCCATTTCACGCCGTGCAGATTTGACTCTTTCTCTTCAGCGGCCATTAGACTAAAAAGTCCGCTTTTCAGGGATGCCACCTCACCGACTTAACTGCGTTTCAGCTGTTCCCGAAGTGAGCAGCCTCTCAGAGAGTAATCGTCTCACCCTCTCTGTGTGAGGCTGAAGGCAGCACTAAATCATTTTCCACCATGCAGTCATGGACAGAATGGCTGCCACCATGCACAGATAGGGGGATGGTTAGAGAGGAGAGGCGCCGAGAGGAAAAAGAAAATGTTGTTTTTCTCAGTTCTTGTCATCTTCTCTTCTGATGAGACTCTCTCCTCTGTTCTACCTCAGCCTTCCACCCAGACTTTACAATAGCAATGGTCTGAATTTTCTTCCAATATAACATCTATTCATTTATTTTGGATCTAGTCTATTTTTTCTTATTATGTTTCGAAAGGGAAGATCCATATTACTCGAGATGCATATGAGGATTATTATCTCACTATTGGTACTTCATCTTTTACATTTGCCGTTCTTGATTTCATGTATTTTTTTTCAGTAATTGGTTGAATTGGAGGGAACTGAACCTGGAAATCTTCTGGAGACAGGGGTTAATGTGTGTGCCCTTTCAATAAAAAACTGTTTCTCCACTCACCATATTCCCTTGTCCAGCAAAAGGATCCCTGTTTCAACATTACCTTTCAAAATGTCCCTTACAAAAGGCAGAAAATTCAATTCAGAATGCTTCAGTTCATTTCATGTCAGCCCGATCCACCTTCTCTCTGATCTCTCTCTTCGTTCTTCATATGTTGCTCTACCCGATTTCTAGTCTACTCCTTTTCTCACATGTTCAACTCCTTTTGGTTCTTTCCCTGTTGAATTGTGTCACATGTGGAGCTCTTTCGTTCCAACTCGCACTGCTGCTCAGACCTCATCTATTTTCTACAATCACCACCATTTTAAAGGACAGGATATGATGATGAGGTAATGATGAAAGCTATTAGTTTGAATAGTTAAAGGTGGTAGAGCGATGGTTTAAATAAATGGGAAGCTTTCCTCCGAGCGGTCGTTGGAATTCCAGCAGTAATCAGTTGTAATTGCGCTTCCTTACTTTTCACGTGTCTGTCCAAATCACTCCAGCTGCACCAGAACAAAGTGTTTTAAATTGGAAGTGGTTTTGAAGCTGTTTCAGGAAGAAATGCCTTCTTTCGTTGTTCTTTTGATGGATGTGCTACGTATTAACCACCTGGGATTTTGAGGGAAACGCCATTGTTTTAGGTTACTGGTCAACTGATGCAAGGAAGAAAGAGAGGAAAAAGGTGAAGGATGTTTTAAGCAAATATCCAGTCATGCCACCAACCCCCCTCCTTTCTTTCCTACCAAGTGTGTCTGCCCTCTGCTTCTGTGGACGAGGGCCTTTCAGGAGCAGCCGAGTCTGTCTAAGCTGGCTTTAAAAGCCTCAAGACGAGCACCAGCATGGTTCTCTGTCAGTGTCCATTTGTGTATAAGGGGGTGGGGCTGCCACAGTGTGTCACAAGGTTTCATTTTTCAAATATATGAACGAGAGAATGACAGCCAAATGAGTCACTCCGTCATGTCATATTGATTCAATGCAGGACTCTGGGACAGAGCGAGTAATTGTCAGTTTCACGCTCACGCAAAAATAATCAACAAATGATGGACAATAGTTTGCAGCGGTGCGGGGAGGTGAGGGGCTTGGACACACTGCGTCGGGGGCGACCATGAAAGCCTAACAGACAAGTGTCGAAAATGGGACCATTTCTGTCCACACAAAGGACTCCTCGAAACAACTTGCTCTGTTTTTAACCAAAGAAACCCCGTCACCAATAAAACGCAATACAAGCAGAAGACAGAGGATTCGAATGAGAGCCTTTATTGAGTTTGACTGGAGAATACCGTTTGAAAATGGATGGATGGATGAAAGATTGGAGTTGATGAATAAGCAGAAATGGAAAAAAAAGAAAAGTAGGCGCTGCTGGAGAAATTTTAAAGCCAGCATTAGAGAATTACCTTGGAGAGTCCAAAAGTAGACAAGAAGTAAAGAACTGGGAAAGGGGGGGGGGTCCGGGGGGCAATGCAGGAGCGCCTCTAATGTCTTTATAAGGTCATAAAATACTCCACTTCCTGGCCTCTCTAATTGCAAGGAATGGGATGGAGGTGCAGGGGAAGTCTCAACTCTACCTGATACTAAATGAGTCTCCTAAATCCTCACTACTTGGTCTTGGGAGCTTTCTATTGGATTGCTATGCCAGCAACATGGACGCAGAGGGCAAGGATTTCTGAGAAAGTCTATGTTGTTATAGTCTTTGTTTCTCCTGTCTATAAGATTGAGATAGAGAAAGAAAATGTAGAGAAATGCAGTGGAAGTAAGAGTCGGGTAAAGTACTGCAGCCTGTTCTTTTTAGGGCTTTCTCATCTCAAAATAAATGAATGGAGATGGTTTGAAAGGAGGGTTAGAAGAAATATCCAAACAACTGAGAGTAAGAATGTAATGTACTTACATAGAGAAAGAAAAAACGTTTGAAGTAAGACTGAGACAGAACATAGAGGTGGAGAGGCAGAAGATTTTATTAACTCTGCAGGGATAGACTGTAATGGCTATACTCCCCAAAGCAGCTGTAATGCTCAACTCTTAAAATAATGTGAGAAGTCGCTCTTACCACGGCTGGAAATGAAAACATTTTCATTTCATAAGCTGTTTGTCTAAGGGACCCTGCCCCAACCTCTAACCCACAAATGAGCACAGTAATGAACAGAACCTTCACTGCAGTAGAAAACTTATTTTACAGTCTAGTAAAATGTGCAAACTTACTGTGCCCCCAGATAAGCTCAGATGTACTTGAAATTGGGAACCATTAATATCGGTGTTTGTTTTAAAGTGAGACGGCATCCATTCGAAAATGGCACCAGCCCTGGAGCATGAATAAGGAAAAGATGTATATATATATTTTTTATATAGCTTTTATTTTGGTAAAAGATATACAGCTTTTACCAAAATAAAAGCTGAAGAACAGTATCTAATATTTAGGGAAACCAGATGTCCACACATGTGATGTCAAACATCAACCGGCAGAAAAATAGGGCAAAAAAGATATAGACAGAAATAACAACAGAATCTCCTACAGTCACAAGATGTCATTTCTATATCACTAACAGTCTGCTGTCATCTGTCGCTGCTGTGTTAGCGACTGCCATTGAAAAGAATTTAAACTCTGCTATATAACAATCCTCCACCGCCACACACGTTCGATTGCTGAGGATTTCCTCCTCCCGTTAATGCAGCCTATATACCTGATATTTGAAATGAATGGCAATTTCAGGCATTGTGAATTTGTTTTCCAAAATGTAAAATTCCAGTCTTAATCTCTGTCTTTTGTGAGTGACTTATGAGTTTCTAAGCCGTGCGCCTAACTTTCTGCTTATTATCACGTGGGTATGGATTCGGGAGGGGGGGGTTGTATTGTGACTAAACTTGCTACACTACAGGAGCTGTAACGGTTGCCTTTTTTGTTACTGGGGTTTTATCAGTGGGTGAGAGAATAAAATAGAGTCAAAGGCAACCCCCTAAGCTTTTCATAATGCGTCCCGAGAGGAGACAAAGGCCCGCATTCACTGCTGGGTGTCGATAAGACCTATCATTAGGCTGCCATTGGAGGTATTACTGACACACACAAACACACTTGCACACATATACGGAGTGCAGCAGGGCGCTTACTCCTGCACCCTTTCTCTCTTCCTTTTCTTTCCTTTTTTTTCTTAAAAACAAACACTTAAATATTCCTATGTGTGCCAGAAGTTAAAGAGGCAGCCGGGCTCGCGGTGAACCGAATAAAGGCAGACGAGTGGACCCCTGCTGCTTTCCCATCGCAGCCGAATTCACTCTGCCTCACACGGAGGGGACATCCACGCTCGGCTGTACCTTGTGCAGCTGTAATTTTGTACGTCTAGTAGCAAATGATAAAAAAAAATAATAGATTTTTAAAAAAATTTGTATATCTTGTAAGAAATTGTTTATCTACTGAAGATGTACGTGCTCTAAAAAGAAATAAATGTAATTATAATTGAAGGCTATGCTGCATTTGTAATCATCAGTTAGAGAAATTGGAGAAAACCAAATAAAATAATATATTAATTTAATAATAATTTGTATAGTTTGTTTATAAAAATTACTTACAAAGGGCCAAACCACCTTTAGTCCTCTGATGCAATATTTATTTTGCAAAAACTTGAAAAAAGCATGATTAACAATAACCTTTTACAGCTTCTTTCACTGATTATTAATGCTCTTCTGCTCTAATTAACAAATAAAACCCTGACAACCCAAAAACACTTGTGTGTGCACTACAGCGGCAACACATTGGTCGTGTGTCGGGGTGTATTTTTGTGCTATAAAGCTGAACTGACAAACTCCTACCAAGTGCTTAAAAGCAGTTGAAAGACCAGTGGAAACCGCCTGCCGTCCTGATGATAAAACCCCTTGTTTACAGTAGTGCTGCTGTTGCTCCAGAATTAATCTGCTATTGACTTACTAATGATAAAATGCTACACGTGAGTACATTTACTTAAACAGACAGGTGTAAAATTAGGCGCTGAGGAGGAGTTGGGCTTCCCGCTTCTGTTTTCCTGTATGTGTGCGTTTGTGTATCTGACTCTGAGAAGGAAGATGGCACTGCTGTCTAGTTTCTAAGTAGATGATGGACTGTAGCTCGTATTCCCATTCCCTCTCATTAGCTCGGGCCCCTGAGAATATATGAGGTTACTTACCTTCCCTCGCTCTGAGTTCCCGGCCAAACGCCAAGCGTCGGATCAGGGTCATTAGCCTCGCTATTTGGAACAAATGGCCTTCGATAGTATCTCAGCTATAATACAACAGGAGCAGATTAACCCCTTGATCCTTGAAGGATAGCATGTTGAAAACATTAGGATGAAAGCTGTGATCAAGGTGATGCTGATGGTTTTTTTTACTACTATTATTTGTCTGTTTCTCTATTAAATGGCCTCTTTCATTCACGTGTTCTTTGGTCATATTGAGGGGATTTTTTTTTTCCTTTCTCTTTTTTTTCTGCTGTTGTTTTTTGCAGCAGATTTTGACAGTTGGAATCTCATTGCACTTGAGCTAAACATCACAGCTGTTTGACTGAAAACAAAAACCACAGAGAGAGAAGTGGGCAGACGATCAAAGCCCAAGGAGGATTTGTCTGGCAGATAGAGGCTGAGGCTCTGCCTGTGTGGACTCTCTCAGCACAAGGTTGCCCCCTCATATCGCCAGCTTGAAAATTAGAGCTCACGAAAGGCAGCAGTGCAGTCACAACAACCTCCTCCCTATCGCAGTTGCCTTCCTCACACATCGTGCATGTGCGTACATCTTTTCTCCTTTATAGCCAGGTGCCTTTTTTTTTTTTATCATACCACTCGTAGTTCTGTAAATAAGTCACCTGACTGATTTTGAAACCCTTTGAATTTGTTATGAAAAAAGCCCTCTACGGGAAATTTGGGATTATTTACAAATCCGCAGGTACAAAAGGAGATTATCCATGACTAGTTTGTCTTTTGAGCCACCAAGGGGGAAAAAAATGCAGCACGCTTTAAGTTTATTTCTGTCTAAGGTCACCAAAACCATCTTTCCATAAGGTCCCTTATGAGGTTTGTGGCCTATTGGTAGAGGGGGGTTCTTCTGATGTCTGTTTTGAGCAGTAAGACACACCCAGAGGATGGATATAATTAAGACTAGTGCCTTTTTGTGAGTAAGGAGGGTGTTTGGATAACTGCTCTGGGTGGTCTAGCACTACATGTCTCTACCAGTTTTATTACAAACAGACACAATGCGGTAAGAACACACATGCATTCTAAGAAAGCGGACAAAGATTAGCATGTACTGCGCAACATAAACATGCACATGAAAAAAAAGAAACCCATGTCGCCTGTTTCCTGCTTCCCCGGGATGTTGTTTGAGCACGGCACAGCAAATTTAAAAAATAGATGAATTGATCAAAGCAGCGGGCAGACGAATGTGACATTCAGAGATGTGCACTTAAAATAACGCCGTTGCTTTACAAAAATATGTTAATCATCTGCATTTCATCACTCAGCTAACTTTAGCTTCGCCCCAACCATCACTTTGGCAGTGAATGGAAGCCAGATGAGCCAGAAGGGGATCAGTTATGTACATAAGGTACACACAGAAACCATAAATGCTACTCTGGAGTAGTTGAAATATTTTATTTTCTTAGTGCAATTATGGAGCTTAATGAACCCAAGACAAAACCTAATTAAACTGTGGGATTTTTGAGTAAAGAGCACTGGTAATTGTTTGCATTTATATAGGACTTTTCTGGTCTTAGTGATCGCTCAAAGCACCACTTTGTACAAATCTCACATCAGGCATCTGTAGGTTTAGTGCAATGACACTTTGATAAACACATACACAGATGCACCCTTGTTAGACATGCATCAGATTTCTGGTATTTTAACTCTAGGGAGCCCCGTGAAGGCTAAACTTTAATTAAAAAAAATAAAATCTTGTGACTGTAATGTACAGCTCGCTGCTTTGTCAACTATACGAAAAATCACCGTGATGTTTAAAAAACAGCCGTGCCTAATGCTTGATGACAAACTATATTTAGGAGGAAAATCAAAATATAAAGAAGCGCTGTCAACCGTTTAGGTCTTCTGTATTAAAGTTAAAAAGTGTAATTAACTCTTTTGGACACAAACTCTAATTTATTCAAGGCGTCGTCGTACTTGGTGGAAAAGAAAATGCAATGCCAGTCAGTCTCACAACAAGGGCTTTTCTACCAGTCACGTCTGATTAATAGCAGCTTCTTGTTAACACATAAACACCGCATCTACCATCAGACCCTCAAACGTCCGTTAATTTGCAGCTTTTTCCCCCCTTTGTGTGAATTGGCTCATTTTGCCAGCAGGGAGAATGCTGATCTTGTAGCATTTGGTTTGAAAACACATGGGTGGTCCTGCTTGCTTTCTGTTTTTTTTTCCCTTTTCCCCAAATGTACTGAGCATAAATTTGCGACTCCATATAGGGACTTTAATGATGAGAGTACTCTCCGGGGTCTCGTGAGTCTGCTTACTGGAGCAATAAGAGGGAGATGGCAGTAAGAGAGGTGGAAAAAATACAGTGGAAGAGAAATGGAGAGGTGGGAGAGAGGGAGAAATGATACAATAAGTGAAAAAGAAAAAAGACCAGTATATGAAGCAAAAAAATAAGGACAAGACAAAAATAGTAAATTGCATATTATCAAAGATGCAGGAACTGCAAGCGGGTGGGAGGGATTTCTCCTTCATTTGTAGAGAGCGGCTTTCCTCTGCTGCACTGTTTCACTGTATTTAACATCAAAGCAAAGTATGAACAATTGAGGCAATTTTTCTTTCGGCCAAGGTCAATCATTGTTCTTTCTCTGGGAATGTAGATCTGGCTGAGAAATTCAGAGGAACCACATTTTCATTGGCAAGTCTATTTTAGCAAGCCACCTTTTAACTAAACCACTGGACATTTTTGTTGTTGTGTGTGCGGTTTAGATTGTACATGTAATTATAAAGAATCTTCAGGTCCATTTATTAAAGCTGTAGTGTTATATTTTTTAAGCATGGTTTTAATTAGAGCTGTGTCTAGACTGCTTTAAAAAAAACCCTGTGACTTACTGTATGTGTTATGAAAGGAAAAGCAGATAAAAAGAAAAGAGACGAAACCCACTGCTGCTGCATACAGTAAAATGCCACATTTGAAATTGACCTTAAATTCTGCTTACAAATTTATACAAGCCCGATCCTGGATCAGATGCAAGAACCAAAACTCCACTTGCGATGTTTATATAAACCAAAAGGGGAACTGGTTGACATATACATAGTAAACGCTTAAATGCTGCATATATAGACACAGAGGTATATTTAGAGCTGAGCTCTTGTACTCGCTACATCTAACCGTGACCGCACACCCTTTCTTGCCAGGAACCAAACAGTTCTTGAACCAAAGAATATAAAGCTAAAAAGGACTCTGAGGGGCTGGTTAAACCTATGAACAGCAGGCAGCTTAAAGAAGTCATTAATACAGCTGAAGTAGCTTTAAAAAGGCATTTATGAATATGTCTTCCATGGGAACTTTGATGTGCTTATTGACCACAAATGAACAGGCAGCTTTGAGAATACACAGAGTGACTCATTATTTGTCTCAATGGGAGTCCAAATGGCACTCGAATCAAAGAAAACATCAGGGGATGCAGAGAGGGAGGAAAAAAAAAAACATGACTGACTAATGAAGAAACTCTGTTGATGCGATCTTAAAAAACTACAAATAATGTAATTTATGGTAACTATGTTTAATTTCTCAGTATTGTCAGATGATATTACCCAGTGACCACATATGCCATAATTAGTATAGTCATAGTTTCATATTCTTGACTTTTTGATTTGTCAAAAGTACAGAAAGTAAATTCTGTAAAATGCACGGCTGTACACACACACACACACACACACACACACTGTGCA